>OY728148.1:1688250412-1688423465 GCA_963277665.1 Viscum album
AAAAAATTATTGAATAAATGAAGGATATGATACATATTCAATATTCAATGGATTCTATTCATAACAAGATTGATAAATTAAACCAAACATTGGGAGAAACCTTGTTGGAAGGGAAAAACTCCATTTCAACTCTCAAAGAAGAACTTCGTCAAGCCGAGGAGGCTGAAGTTTCTCAAATGTCTCAACCTTAAAAGTAGATAATAAGGCTCATTAATCCATTCAACATATTGAGATTAATGTCATGATTTTCCTTTAGAACAAGAGAGAGAGGCTCTATTTTGTTGAAGTTTCTCTGATTTTACCATATGAATGAAAGAAATTTTGTATCCAATCATATATTTATCAATTGTTTCTTTCTGTAATTTCAATATAAAAGGTGATGATGATGATTTTTTTAACATTAAACTTTTATGTTAAATAATCATAATTACAAGAATAGGAATGGGGGTGCTCAAAATTTTCTATTTATGCCAATGGGCATAATGAGAATACTTTGATTTTTACTAGGGTTATATAAAAAACCACTACATAATTGTATATTTTGTATTTTTTTATTACTCAATATTTCATAAACCATAAAAATTTAATTCTAGTGGGTTGAGACTAAATTTTATCCAAAGTTCCCATTTTGTTTTTTCAATCTGGTGAGTACCATGTCTCTTGTTATTGGCAGTTTAGAGTAATTCATATCAGACTAATAAGTCAGGTGTTTAAGGTCAAAAATATTTGGCCATAAATTTTGAAATTAGATCCCAAACAAGGAATAATGTCAATGAATTTCTCCAATATTCTTCAGATACTTCCAAGGATAATCTTTAGTTATGATTTTTATGGTCACCAAATCTAAAACATGATGTATAAACATGGATGTTTTATTTTCCATGAACAAAGTTACAATTATTTGTCAAACCCGTTATGGGGGTTGTATTATGCATGACCAATTGTGGAATATACTACATATCCATATAGGGGAATCATTTGAATGATAGGCCTATTTTGTAGGAAACTTTTTCAAGGAAACCTAGGGGAACATAATGAAAAGTCAAGAAAAAGATCTCTTAGGAATTTAGCATTTTATTGTTGATAAAAAAGCGAAAATAATATGTGGGTGACTCAAGACTACAGTAGGTGATTTTTCTAAGGAAACATATTTTAAGAATAAAGGTCCATCAATGCCGACACCTGTCATGAATGGGGAAACCACTCTTACATAAATTAGGTATTTATGGAATGGTTAATATTTTTCATAAAGATGGATTTCTGATATCATGCTATATAGTTTTAAATTCATGCAATGAGGACATTGTAATATGGAGTATCAAGTCATGTAGTGAGGACATTATACTATTTAGTTTCAAGTCATGTAGTGAGGACATTATATTGTGCAGTTTAAATTCATGTTTTGAGGATATTATACTGTACAGTTTCAAGTCATGTAGTAAGGAAATTATACCATGTAGTTGCAATTCATGTAGTGAGGACATTTGGTGGAATTGATTTAAGGTATTTTACTTTGAACAAAGGTTCATGAGTCTCCAATTTCTTGATAATTTGTCTGGAAACAAACTATCATGCTCATGTATAGAAAAGAAGAATTGTAAACTGTGATTTGGGAATTTTTGGATCCGAATAATGATATGGGAAAAGGGATAAAGGCATTAGAGGAAGTCTTTTACAAGAATGAAGTTACAATTATTTTAAAAAAATATTATGGGTGATGTATTATGTAGGTCCAGATAGGGAATATGCTATATATCCAAATAGTGGAATCTTTTGATGGAAAGGCATGTTATACAGAAAAATTATGCACGTCCACCAAAGGGCACGTACTGTATATTCAAGAAACATATCTCTTCACTATCAAACATTCTATTTCTAAAATCCAAAGAAAGTTTATGGAGATTCATATTTTCCACATCATAGAGTTCAGTTTATCGAAAAAAGGTACATAAATATAGAAATAGTTTATCAAATCATGATTTTCCAAGAATTATGGGAATAAGATTTCTATGAAGGTCTTACCCAAATGTAGTAAGTATGGTTTTTGAAGTTTTAGATCATACAAATAAGACCAAAATATTATGGTAACAGTTCATGATACGTGGTCAAATGATCCAATGTTATTTCAATATTCTTTGAGCACATGGATAGGGAAATGTGTAAACCATGGTCTTGGAGACTTTTATATCATGAAAAGGTAATGGGACAAATATACATGGATGAATATTTTAAGATATGGATTCTTGTATATTATAATCAATGTCTGAAGGGAAAATAAGATTATTTTTCCATTAAAGAAGTTACAATTAGTTTCTGAAACCTGTTATGCAGATTTTATAATGCTGGGCCAACTAGGAAATACACTGCACAGCCAAACAATGGAATCTTTTAACTTGAAGGCCAGTTATGTAGGCAAGTTTTATGAAATTCCATTGGGGGAATGTGATGTATATTCAAGTAAAAGAGATCTCAGGTATCATAAATTTTTCCAGTTAAAACCGTAATAAATATTATGAATATTTGAAAGTATTCAAGATTAAGAATGTGAAATAAAAAAGGGGTAATTATTAATGTACATGTTAAATATTTTAGTCAATATTGTCCATGATTATGGATTCCCTTACATAGATCTGAATCAGATTAAAAATGGGGAAATTTCGTGTTTCCTTGGTGGGCTCTCTAAGGAGAGGACCCAAAATGAAGAGATCCTCTATAGATTTTAAATTTCATGTAGGAGAGGGGAAAGTTTCTTTAATATAATGGTTGGGACTAATGGTTAAGGACTATTCATAACTACATATCTCAATGGGGTAAGAATCAATCCATACATTGTTCGTTTGGTACTGTACCATTTAATGTCATGCAACAATGAGATTAAGTGATTCTAATGTGAAAAGGAATATTGCAGCTAGACCAGATGATAGGACCCAGGTGTCAATACATATATTATTTGAATTTGAATCATTCCACGCATAGTTCTCGATATTTTTCACCATATCAATCTCATTTTGACATGGGGAAGAGGGGGTGGTGGTTGTGATCAAGATTAGAGATCTAGGTATCTCTATATGTCCCATTGAAATGAGAATCAATCCGAATGTAGTTCTTGATAAAATATTTCCCCACACCAATTGAATTTGATGTGAGAGATAAGAGATTTTAACACATTCTAGAAGAATGCTTAACATAACACACTAGATGTTATGAAGATCATTCCATGTATCTCCGAATTTTACTATGTATAGATTTGGTTCATATATGGGAAGAAAAAGGGAAATAAATTTCATTTTGGTTACAGATGATCCCATGATTAGAGATCTAGGTGTCTCTATGTATCCCATTGGAATTAGAATCATGACACATGTAGTTCTTGAAATGAGGTCTCTATGCAGATCTGATTGAAACATAGGGATAAATGGAACTCGTGTTCCGCTAAGGAGTAGCAATGATGTGAGTGATGCTTGTACATAAAAGTTACTCATTTTTTGAAACAATCCCAATGAATACCGATTTGTAGTATCTTATTGGATTTCTTAATGTCAAATTAAGAAGACATTAACCGTATAGTATAATGTTCTATAGAGAGGAAAAATGATGTCGTGCAGTTTAGCATCGTGAGATAAGGAAATGGATTATGTACATTTTAAAATCGTGAAGCATCGACACATATAGTTGTTATGTAGTTTAATGTCTTGTAACATGGACTTTGTTTTGTTCAGTTTAAAGTTATGCAGTGAGGACATTATGTTGTGTAATTACACAATGAAATTCATCAATAATCTTTCATTGGTTGGAGTTATAATAAGTTCTCAATCTATTGAGATTATGGAATAATCTACATTAGAGTATACCTTATGTAAAGAATAATGTCCTTCCCACTTTCAGATCATGTTTTGGAAGCTTCTTTCTTGGAATCATTGGAGTCCTAAAGACTAATACCAATTCTCCTTGAAGAAATGAGTGGAGGTGAAATTTCTTGTTAATAGCTTTTTCTATTATGTTCTGATAGAATTCCAACTGATGAAAATTATGAAACCTCTTGTTGTCTAATCATTCCAACTCATCAAATAGCTTTTGAGACTGTTCATATATAGATAACTGATCACATATTAAAACTATGACTGAAAGCAATTTAATTTCTATAGGAAAAAATTCTTCTATTCCATGTACTAATGAATATGGAGATGCATGAGTGCCAGTATGGGTAGTAGTTCAATAATCCCATAAAGAATGAAAAATATTTTCAGGGAAAGATTTATTATCTTTATCCACCATTTTTTGGAGTATATTTGATAGGGTCATTTTAGAAACCTCTATCTATTCATTTTACACTATATAATAATGAGATGAATGGTTGGATTTGATATTATGTTTCAGATATAACTTTTTTACCTCAACAAAACCGAAATTGGTTCCATTATCCATCAATATGGTATGAGGGACACCAAATATGGTAATGATATTAGCATTAACAAAGCTAGAAATGTTTTTGTCCTCGAGTTCTTTGAAATTTATTGTCTCAGCCCATTTGGATAAGAAATCAATAGTAATAAGAATATACTAGAACTACTTAGCTATAGCTGGAGGATAAGGTCCTACTACATCCATTCCCCATATAGTAAATGTCCAAGATTATTTAGCTATATGTAGCAACTCTGGGGGGTTGATGAATGAAGTTGGAATGCACTTGGTAGGGGTAGCAATTTTTGTGAAACCTGTGCAATCTTGTGTCATTGAATGCCAGAAGTATCCAAGCATTTGGATTTGATTAGAAAACCAATGCCCAGATTGGTGAGCTCCACAAGAACCTACATGATCTTATTTCAAGACATCTATAGTTTCTCCTCCATCAATAAATCTGAAGAGTAATCCATCTACGCCTCCTTTATATAGAATATTCTAGCGATTTAGGCTATTATAAATGGTGAAATTGGTCACTGATCATCAGATCTATTCTTTTCCATCTCTATCTAGTGAAAGTTCTCCATTTGAAGGCATTTCATGATACGTGTGATCCATCCTATAAAATAACAATACGGCTCAGAAATATGGCTGATTTCATTAATTTCCTCGATTCTAGTTTGAACAAATGGTGAAATCACACGATGAAGGGAAATATTGATGATTTTCTCTTCTCGATTTGGATCTTCCAAGGTTGTAGCTACATTATCTAGTGCATCATCTTGGGAATTTTTTGTCGTGGGACATAAGGAAATGTTGGATCAAAGGGAAATTCAGCCATTAACCCTCCAACATAATAACATAAAGGGATTATCTCTTCTTTTCTGATAGCATAATCGCCATTGATCTTTTTGATTACCAATTTTGAATCCCCTTTCACTTTTAGGTGGTTCACATGTACCTAATGTTTTAATTCTAGGCCTGTAGTGAGAGCTTGATATTCTACCTCATTGTTGGTACCGCCTTCGGAAAATAGAAAGGAATATAGAAACAATGCCTTCTCTATGGATATTAGTACAATTACCAACAGAAACTTTTTGAGTTTAGGATTTTCCATTATATTCCCAATTGGACTTCTAAAAGCACCATCAAGTTACAATTCCCATTTTTGGGGATTATCTTGAAAAGAGAATATTTATTCATCAAGAAATTCAGTATTCAAAGATGTATCTTAAGCATATGGGAATTTAGTAAGGTAGAATGCCAAGGCTTGGACGTTTATTGCTTTCTGAGGCACAAACTAGACATTGAACTGCTCCAGAATAACTTCCCACCATTCCAAACATCTTATAAGCATAGGAGGACTAATGATAAATTTGAGCAGGTTATTACAAGATACCAAGTGGTCCTCATGATGTGGTAGGTAGTGCCTCATCTTTTGAATAGTAATGATTAATTACAGTCATAAATTCTCGATACTTGAATATCAAGTCCCCATGTCAATCATAGATTTACTGAGATAGAAAAATATTTTTTCATTCCCAACATCAATCTTGTGTCTAAGGAAGGAACCCAATGATCTCTTTAATGCTGTCACATATAGAATAAGAGGATTTCCTTCAATAGGTGGCATCAATATTGGTGGACTCAAGATATATTTCTTGAGGGTATAAAATGGCTCTTGGTAGT
This sequence comes from Viscum album, assembly GCA_963277665.1. Taxonomy (NCBI): domain Eukaryota; kingdom Viridiplantae; phylum Streptophyta; class Magnoliopsida; order Santalales; family Viscaceae; genus Viscum; species Viscum album. Next base: position 1,688,256,503 of record OY728148.1, read on the forward strand.
CTTTATTCCATTTATAAGTAAGTCCCTTCTTCATTAATCTATTGGATGGTAAACACTTACCTTCCAAATTGGTGATAAAGTGCTAAATATAGGCCATGTTTCCTTAAAGTCCTCTAAATTTATTCAAATTTTGAGGAGGTGAAATGCCAAGGATTTATTTTGACTTCTCAAGATCAACTTCAATGCCATGACGGAATAAAATGTAGCCAATTAATTTTCTCAAGGTAACACCGAAAAAACATTTCAAGGGATTCATCTTCAAATTTTGTTGCTGAAGTTTATCGAATATTGTCTCTAGATCAGTCAGGTGATCAGAATGTTGTCTGGATTGAACCACTATATCATCTACATAAAATTCAAAAAAATATCCTACGAAGGGTTTGAAAATATGATACATGGTACGTTGATACATTGCACCTACATTCTTTAAGCCAAAGGGCATTACCCGATAGAAAAACACACCTTGAGGGGATCTGAAGGCTATAGAATCCTCATTATCTTGGGCTATTTGGATTTGTTTGTACCCATAGTAGTCATCCATGAATGAGAGAGCTTCATAGATAGTTGTTTCATCAAAATAAATTTCTGTGATTGGAACCAGGAAGTCATATTAGGAAAAATTCCGGTTAGGATCTATGAAAACCATGCAATCTCTGATTTCCCATTATTATTTTTCTCCAGGACAATGTTGGTTATCCATTTGGGATATTGCACCTCCTTGAAAAGGTAATCTTTGATGATCTTGTCGACTTCAGGTTCAACTTTAGAGGCATGATTTGGATGTGTTCTTCTTACTACCTACTTAAATCATTGATGCTCTTTTGGAAAACCAAAATGATGAGTGGCCACATCTAGTTTAAGGCCTGGCATTTCTATATATTTCCAAGTATATATATCTTGATGTTTATTTATAAATGAAGTATATGTTGAGTCAATAAGGATTCCTTATGACTTTTCCATTCCTTTATATTTTGAAAATCACAAACACTCTATCTCAAGGAAAATTTTATTTTCTCTAAGATTTTTATATATATAAATTTTTTTTCTCATTACCCAAATTTTCTATAAAAAAGGAAAGTTTTCCTTCCCCAAGGAAAATTTATCCTTACCTATTTTTCATTATTCAAATTTTAGTTTCTTGAAATATAACTCGTTCTTATTCCTAAGTGTAAAATTTAGTTTCAAATCTAAAACATCAGAATTCTATAAATACATTGGTATAGAGTATTCTGTTTTCAGGATCCGAATTCAGGTTTCAATTTCTATGAAATTTAGATTTTGAATTCTCTGAAATTCATATTCCGAATTCTATGAAATTCAGATTCCAAATTCTCTGAAATTCAGATTCTAAATTCTCTAAAATTTAGATTCCAAATTCTATGAAATTTGGATTCTGAATTCTCTGAAATTTAGATTCTAAATTCTCTGAAATTTTGATTTTGAATTATCTGAAATTTGGAGTATAAATTCTCTGAAATTCAGACTTCGAAATCTCCGAAATTCAAAATCTAAATTCTATTAAATTCAAACTCCGATTTCTCTGAAATTCAGACACCAAGTTCCATAGAATTTTGGTTCCGAATTCATTATAATTCAGACTCTGAAGTCTACAGAATTCTGATTCCGATTTCCTTAGAATATAGAATCTGAATATCCATGTAATATAGACTCTGAATACTTACTTGATAAGACTATGAACTTTATTTTCTCCCTAGACTCGAAAAAATTAATTTGGTTGAGCAACCATATTTTACATACTCTTGTTATAGTTATAAAACGATGTCGTTCATTATGTTTCTAACCAACCGTTGTTTGAGTGACACGTGTACAGGTCCCTCTTAAATTCAAGGAAAAATATGACCATTGATAGAGGGAGCAGACCGTTGGAGATGTGCCTATAAATAAAATCTCATTTTAATGATCTCAAAAAACATACTAACTTTTGGAAAAAGTTGATAACTCTGGAGACCACATGTTTTTGAAGGGATTTCTAGAGAGAAAGAGACTCTCATGATTTGTGCGTACTAAACATATTGTTTAGCTTACTTTGCGTGACTCAGAATGTTACTGAGTAAATTCAAGGGAATCCAGGGATATAAAGATAGAGGTGCTGACTAACTTAAAGTTAGAGGACTTCCTTGATAAGGAAGATAGAGGTGTCGAATGCCTTGATGTTCGAGGTCTTGCGGGGACAGCAAGATAGACTCTGATATTCCTATCGAGGGCTTACCCTAGTTTGGGTAAGACATACTTTCTTGAAAGTATAAATCAAGGGACCTTTATCCAAGTTTATTTGATACCCTACTCCTTAGGTTAAAATATTTCATAGTTGTTACTTGTATTGTTTCAAGTTTGATTTCCACTGCATTTTTATTAATAAGGATTGTATAACTATCTTATACTTTCTTGTACTTGTACTCTGGTTTTTAATATACTATACACTTTAATGTAGAATATTTGACCTTGAAAACATTTCTTAAGTTTCATTTCTGGAACCATATTTCCAAAATCTATCATGTTTTTAGAACTAAGAGGCCTTGTGAAATTCCCTTGTTTAAATTTGATAAACATAGAATGTTTTATAGGAACTTTAATGGTTCCAAAGGATTTTTTTAAAGTATAAAATTTACCCCCTCTTGTATATTGAGAATATACATCATATTTCAATCCTACAATTGGTATCAGAGGTGGTCTCTAAAATAATTATATTCACATATAAGTTTTCTTACTCAAGTTTTCATTGTTTTATATTTTCCATGCTTAGGATTTTTATCCTTGTCCAAAAACATTTATTACTAACAAGTTTTTGTGGAAAGATATTTTCTTTTTTATTACAGGAATGAATGTCGGTTTGATTGACAATATTAATCCTACGAAACCACCTAAATTTTATGGGAATTATTATGAATATTGGATAGATCGTATAAAGACTTTTATTATTAATACTGGAGTGGAAAACATTGTAATGCTTATTGGAGATTACAGGATTCCTGATATGAAAGTAAAACTTTTACTAATCAAGAAAAGTCATAATATCAACTAAATTACAAGGTACACAATACATTGTTGTGTTCCATGGATAGGAATATATATAGCTATATTTCTTCTTGTGAAGATGAAAATTTTATTTGGAAGAATCTTGATGTTACTCAATTTGGAACTTCCTAACTTATTGAAACTAGAAGAGATATTTTAACACCCCAAGATTTTACAAAAAAATATTCGTTTTAATTTCATTAATGTCTTGTGATATACGCTACACCAAAAGGAGCTTGCACAACACGCACCCCTGACTTGTCTTGCATTACACACAAGTGTGACCTTCCATGATAGCGTGTGTTGTACGCAATGCAGAGTTTTTCTAAGCAACGATATGCTATTCAAATATTATTACAACTAGCCGTTATGAATAGTAATACCCACTTTTAGAAATTTTGTAAATTTTATTTTTCAAAATGGAATTCATTTTTGGATTTTGAATATCGAAATTATCCTACGTTGAATTTTTGGTATTTTTCTGAGAAATTCCAATTTTTATGAATAATAAAAAATACCTAAAAACAACTTTTTTAAGAAAAATAATTTATAGTGATAAATTATATTATTGAGTGGTTTTAATGTATAATTATAATATATTTTTACCTTTTTATCCAATGGTGTTCATTATAATTAATTTCACTTTGAAATTGGACCTAAACAATTGTCAATCTTTTGATATATATTGTTTCTTAAAAACACGCTATTTATTGTGACAGCGGGAATTAATTATAAAATTAATTAATGCAACTTATATGTATGGAATTTTTTAAAATAGACATCATTTTTGAATTCGGAATATCAATTATAGCTTAGGGTGAAATTTTGGCATTGTTCTGAAAAACTTCAATTTTTGATGAATAGTGAAACTACTAAGTGGTAGTTAAAAAAAATGATTTTTTCATAAAACTTAATTTTACCGCTTATGTGAATAGAATTTCAAAAATACGAGAGACATGGTTGATGTCAGTAAGTAAAATGTTGTTCAATGAGATGAAAATAATTTTTGGTGAATAGTAAGTTTTTACTTTTTTTACCACGGTTAAAAGTAAATAGGGTAATTAAGGGTTACAATGATATTATTATTACCCTAACACATGTCCTGATTCTATTGGATAAGTGTAATTATACCAAAAACAACCCTAGTAATAAAATATGACCATTTAGGCCCACTTGGATTAGATTAGGACATTTATTATTAATTTATTTAAAGAAGGGTTAAAATAGTTTAAATCAAAGTTTAATAACTAAATCATTTTTAATATAGGGTTATACATAAGATAAATTCGACTATAAATATTCATTAGAAAGATAAAAAGATTTAATACATAATGACATTTTATTTATAATTTTTATACATTAAATAATTTAATTTATTTATGACACAATGATGATGCAGTAATTACCATAATAGTGAAAAATTAGAATAATTGATATTATAAATACCTAAATAAGTATAATTTGAGACTTTTTATGAATTACACTAATTTTCTAGATTAATATGACATGTTAGGATTGATTTAATTAACTTTGGTCGAAGTAATCATTCTGTTATGAGTTTCAAAAAAATCAACTATTGAATAGTGTCAAAATTGACATAAAATAGCTTTTAAAAAAATATTATATTATTAATTGTTATTTTATTCCTAAGGTTCAGAAAAATGACTTATATAAGGTTATATATATTAATAAAATACAACTTGGGGGTCTCTTGGATGTATATGGTAAGTTTATTAACTATATAATATAAAAATACAAAGTGACATGGTAAATATCAATCTAATTAACAAAGAGTTAAATCTATAAGATAAGGTTAGTATAATGACCTAAACATGTCTAAATTCTTTTGGATGAGATTATTTAGACCCATCCCCACATTAGCTTCGAAATAAATCAATTTGGAGCTATTTAAAACCGAATATGGCTTTATAATAAAATAATATTTTTAGTTATTCCAAAGGTGCCCCTCTCACCCCTTATAAAAGGGAACCTCCTCCCCCTCTTCCTCACACCACTTTGAGCCATCAAGCTCGGACAAACCCTACCAATTTATCCCCTCCACTTCCCTACAAACATCATAGTGGTTCTGGTCTTCTTCAAAGACCAATCTTTGTGCCCTAAAAGGAGGTTTCAAAAGGCGTGTCGAAAGAAGAGGTAATATCCTTTACCGATTCTTTCATCTTTATTTCTTCTTCCACTTATTCTTCTCTAGTTGTTTCATTATGAAGTAATAACATCAGTATCACTAATATACTGATATGTTATTATAAGTATGAAACAACCCTATTTCACCATCTATCCATCCTACGGAAAATTAAATCACCACACGTGCATACGTACGGAATACCGTCTCCACGCCGTGGTGTAATCTATTTTTCCAATACCACCTTACGTGGATGGGTAAAATGGTGTAAAGAATAACTATACATAGTTATTATAACATCATACTGATTATGATATATTGTATCATCCACTTCAATTCAATTCAATAATTATGGAAACGATATCATCGCTCGTGCGTACGTACAGACTACTGTCTACACGATGCGATGAGATTCATTTTCCATGTTAACCATTAAAGAATGATTATAAAGTATATATAAGCTATAATAATGAAATATATGACATTATAAAGCTACTGGATTTATGTATATATATATGTATTTCATCTACTTAATTCGATTGTACTCAATAAGGAAACGAAAATAGCGTTCATGTGTACGTACGGCCTACCGTCTCCAGGAACGGTGTATTTCTTCCCATTTATCGATCTATTATATATATGTATATTCTGAATATATATTATATATAAATAATGTTTTATATTCTGGAATTAAGTAATCATGATCTAAGTTATCATATTAATAATTACAAGTCAAAACACGTATGACAAAAGAAACTATTTTACCCAAAAATGGTCTTTAACATGGAATTTACAAAAAACAGGTAATATAAAGTCATAAGTGAACCATATATGATATCATAACAATGAATATGATTTTGTAATAAGTCAATGACATTATTTAAATCATTATACAGGATGATCGGATACGTACAAAGCATATCAGGCCAAAAGTAAGGGATAAATTTTCCAATCTCGTTTTTATCCGAGATTGTTTATTCGTAAGTATTTACTGGGGTTATGTTTATCTTCCGTGTCCATGTTTTCTAAAAATGTTTTCTTAAAATTTTAAGTATTATTCCATGTATGTTTAAATTATTTTTTACCCTTTTATGACTTTTACCACAATGATTGGAAGGAATCTTTCTTTTGTTTAACATACGAGGAATTTTGGACTTTTCCGGCAAAAGTACGAGAAGAATGTTTTTTTAACTTATACGGCACAAATAGATTTTTACGGTTTTATAAAGCCTTATTTTCATGAAGCTTCCTCAGAAATATTTCATGATTATTTTAAAAAAAATATTTTTCTTTTAAAATTTCATGACATTTTGTGAAGAGAAATTGATTTTAAAGAATAAATGATATGTTCCTCAAGAATTCATTTCAAGTGCTTTATCAAAACAATTTTCCATCTAAGATGAAATTATTTCATATGTGTATGTTTCAAGTATAATGTCTCTATTATTTAAATGGTTTCACTTTTCTTATTATGAAATGATATCCATTTATTTTATATGGATTATGTGATAATGGGATGATGTTTATGAAACCCATTTTATTCTTTGGGTTATGATGAATGTTTCAAGTTTATTTTGTGGCACAAGTAAGAATGATTTCATTATGAGATGGGTGGGACCTATATCTCCCTCCAATGCATTGGGTAATGATTTATATCTCATGAGATAGGCATGGCTGGAACGGCAGGTTAAACCGGTTCTGTAAAACAGGACTGAAACGGGGAGTGAACTCGATTCAGAAAGGGACTTTGTCCACTAAGATAGTATTGGCAGTAATGCCTTGGCTACTATGGAAATCATTACATGTTCTTAATGTCCTTCCACAATTAAAAGTTTTATTCTAAAGCTATTTTGTCATTATTTATGTTCTATTATGATCTATGCCTTATGTACTTCCATGTTTTATGTCGTTGCTCAAGATTTTAATGTTTAAACATTACGTTAATGTTTTTAAGTTTCAATATATATGGTATGTTTTATTTTATCCATGCTTACCCTTACTGAGCATTTGAGCTCACCATTTTTATGTTTTATTTTCCCCCAGGATCAAAAGAAAGGTTTTAGGTCAGTAAGCAAAAAGTGGAAGATCTTTATGGGAGATGTTGAAGATCTTTCACCAAGATTAGAAGATTATGTTCGAAGTTTCCAAAGACACTAAACTATTACGGTCCTTGCATGTATGTTTTTGTTATGTATTATGTATTCCGCAAAAGTAATGTAATGACCATGTATTTCAAGCTTAGGGTCTCTATAGTTGGTACCAGAGGAAAGGTTTAGTCAACCTTTGGAAACTAGGATGCGAAAACGTTAGTGAGATCCCTAGAGATATATCTAAGGTATGTCTAGGGATTTCCTTAAGGATAAGTATACGTATAGGATATAGTCCTAGAACTACAGTAACGATCTTAGAATTTTACCTAAGATGTTAAATATTGAGGGTACTCCCCCTTTACTATGTTGTTTTCCCTAGCATGATTTTTGCCTCTCACACTATTCATTTTGGGTTTTAGACGACGGCTGGAACCCGAAGGAACCATGTTGATCAATGTAATGGTCAATACAATGATTGTCCTCCTAAACAAACAAATGTTATGGGAGATGGAGTGAAAAATTTTATTGCTATACTTACACAAGCTATGAATCATTCTGGACTTCCAAATGAGCAGAGAAGGGAACAATATTCTATTGAGTCCTTCATGAGGCAACGTCCACCTTTTTTCAGTGGGTCTTATGATCCACTTGTTGCTGAACAATGGATCAGTACTAGTGAAAAGATATTTTCAGTTCTTCAATGTCTTGAACATGATAAAGTCATCTTAGCAGTGTATCGTTTGGAAGGTGATGCTGATCAATGGTGGAATCTTATCAAGAATACAAGGCCAAGAGAAGAAATAGAGTCCATGGAATGGGACGAGTTCAAGAACTTATTTTTCAATAAGTACTTCCCTCATATTCTCCAAACCAAGATGGAGAAGAAGTTTCTTGAACTAAAGCAAAAGGATGATGAATCTATTGGTACCTATGAAGCAAATTTTACAAGACATTCAAGGTACGCTTCTGGTATTATTATCCAACTTGAGAGTAAGATCGATCGATTCTTTAGTGTCTTAAAACCAAATCTTCAAAGGGCGTTAGCCATAAGGGACTTCAATAGCTATGAGGAAATTGTTCGATGTGATCTCAATGTTGAGAGGGAGATTGGAGTAACCCATTAGTCATATGGGTTTGATAAGAAGAGGAAAATGGAATTCAAAGGAAAATCAAAAGAGCACACTGAAAAGAATATGAGTTTCCCCTTATGCTCAATGTGTGGAAAGAAACATGGAGGGAGTTGTCTTAAAGGGACAAGTAAATGTTTCAAATGTGGAAAGGAAGGTCATCGGGCATTTGAATGCCATAATTATGGGAAGAAGATGTCTAGTGATGCAAACAATGAAAAGGCTACACAGAGTGCACCTCCTACAATTCAATGCTTCAAGTGCAATGAAATGGGGCATTATGCTAATCAATGCCCAAATCTAAGGGTTAGTGATGATCGACAAGAGCAAGCACTTAAGGCAAAGGAGAAAGGGAAGTCACATGCGATCACTATTGGAGATGTTGAATATGACAACTATGTGGTGGAATGATTAAGTTTTCATGTAATGGGATTCCAAAATAATGTTGTATATAGTATCATGGAATATTGGAATATTTATGTATTGGTCTATTGTGGTTTTCAATAATTTTATGGTACCGGTAACCATAGAAAGTGATTGAGATATTTTTGGTAAGCAGATGATATGTGCATAATGAAGGGATAAGAAGATAATGAGATGTTTGATGGTATTCATGAGCTCATGATTGTTATAAGGACTAAGTGATATCATGGTTTGAGTATAAAGAATTTTGAGGATTTTGGTATGTGGAAAGTGTTAACTTTTAACTGCATTCATGTTTTCACTAAGATTAAATGGGTATTCATTTTTCAAGAGAATACATTATTAAGGTATTCACATGATTGGAATGTGACCAGCAAGATATATAAAGGATAAATGATGGTATTCACATGCTTGGTTGATGACATTTCAAGTAATCGTTTTCTTTATACTTTGAGAGTGTACACATGTATTTTGGATAAGCCTAAAGATTGGAATGGATAGTATTGTTTAAGGCTAGAACTTTTTGTTATAATAGTATTGTTTTAGAAAAAGGATAACCTGCAGGATGGGCGACAACCCGTCGCGTTGGACAAGGTTGCGGGAATCAAACCCACAACCGAAGTGTGACTGGCCTTTATCGCCTACCACTGCCCTACAGGAAGTCCCTGGTTAGTAGAAACTAGTTTTATTTTATTAAGTGGTATGATATATAAAGTATAAGTTTATTTTTGGAACCATATACGATTAATCTAACCATAAGATGGACTTATAACTTTTGCTAACCTTTTTTTTGAAAGAGATGGAATAACCCATCATTCTATCACATGATCTGCTAACAAATTCAACTTTATTTCTTTAAGGGATGAAGTGGAAATTGTTCAATTCACGAACAACAGTGAGATTGTACCAAAATCATGCAAGTATTTCTTTTAATTCATCAACTTTAGGGAAATGATCTTGAAAACCAAAATGTTGTCCTATTTCCCTTATATCTGATGAATCGGATGGTACCCTAGATCATCACAAATTTATGGCTTTGTGATTGCTGACTTTTCCATAGCCATGTTCTCTACCACTCTCCATTAGAACATGATGATTAGATTTCTCTTCCATATCCATATTATCACCTATGTTCTCATACGTGGAAACCCAGTGATTAGTTAATTTGGGTGACCATTACATTTCATACTTTAGTTTTTAAAGCCAATTTTTGGTTTTCCTTTTTATGATGTGGGTTTCTATTAAATAAAATTTCAAGTAGTAAACCACTTATAACCCCGACGAATTTCGAGGGCGAAATTCATTTTAAGGGGGGTAGAATGTAACACCCCAAGATGTTACAAAAAAATATTCATTTTAATTTCATTAATGTCTTGTGTTATACACTACACCAAAAGGAGCTTTCACAACACGCATCCCTGACTTGGCTTGCATTACACACAAATGCAACCTTCCATGATAGCGTGTGTTGTACGCAATACAGAGTTTCGCTAAACAATGATATGCTATTCAAATATTATTACAACTAGCCATTATGAATAGTAATACCCAATTTTTGAAATTTTTTAAATTTTATTTTTCAAAATGGAATTCATTTTTGGATTCGGAATATCAAAATTATCTTAAGTTGAGTTTTTGGTATTTTTCTGAGAAATTCCAATTTTTATGAATAGTAAAAAAATACTTAAAAACAACATTTTTAAGCAAAATAATTTACAGTGATAAATTATATCATTAAGTGGTTTTAAAGTATAATTAGAATATATTTTTACCTTTTTATCCCATGGTGTTCATTATAATTAATTTCGCTTTGAAATTGGACCTAAACAATTGTCAATCTTTTGATATATATTGTTTCTTAAAAACACGCTATTTATTGTGACATCGGGAATTAATTATAAAATTAATTAATGCAACTTATATGTTTGGAATTCTGCAAAATAGACATCATTTTTGAATTCAGAATATCAATTATAGCTTAGGGTGAAATTTTGGCATTGTTCTGAAAAACTTCAATTTTTGATGAATAGTGAAACTACTAAGTGGTAGTTAAAAAAATGATTTTTTCATAAAACATAATTTTACCGCTTATGTGAATGAAATTTCAAAAATCCGAGAGACACGGTTGATGTCAGTAAGTAAAATGTGGTTCAATGAGATGAAAATAATTGTTGGTGAATAATAACTTTTTACTTTTTTTACCACGGTTAAAAGTAATTAGGGTAATTAAGGATAACAATGATATTATTATTACCCTAACACATGTCCTAATTCTATTGGATAAGTGTAATTCGACCAAAAACAACCCCAGGAATAACATATGACCATTTAGGCCCACTTGGATTAGATTTGGACATTTATTATTAATTTATTTAAAGAAGGGTTAAAATATTTTAAATCAAAGTTTAATAAATAAATCATTTTTAATATAGGGTTATACATAAGATAAATTCGACTATAAATATTCATTAGAAATATAAAATTATTTCTTACATAATGAAATTTTATTTATAATTTTTATACATTAAATAATTTAATTTATTTATGACACAATGATGATGTAGTAATTACCATAATAGTGAAAAATTAGAATAATTGATATTATAAATACCTAAATAAGTATAATTTGAGACTTTTTATGAATTAAACTAATTTTCTAGGTTAATATGACATGTTAAGATTGATTTAATTAACTTTTGTTGAATTAATAATTCTGTTATGAGTTTCAAAAAAATCAACTATTGAATAGTGTCAAAATTGACATAAAATAGTTTTTAAAAAAATATTATATTATTAATTATTATTTTATTCCTAAAAATCTAAGGTTAGGGAAAATGACTTATATAAGGTTATATATATTAATAAAACACAACTTGGGGGTCTCTTGGATGTATATAGTAAGTTTATTAACTATATAATATAAAAATACAAAGTGACATGGTAAATATCGATCTAATTAACTAAGAGTTAAAACTAAAAGATAAGGTTAGTATAATGACCTAAACTTGTCTAAATTATATTGGATGAGATTATTTCGACCCATCCCCACATTAGATTTTAAATAAATCAATTTGGAGCTATTTAAAACCGAATTTGGCTTTATAATAAAATAATATTTTTAGTTATTCCAAAGGTGCCCCTCTCATCCCTTATAAAAGGGAACCTCTTCCCCCTCTTCCTCACACCACTTTGAGCCTTCAAGCTCGTCCAAACCCTACCAATTTCTCCCCTCCACTTCCCTAGAAACATCCTAGCGGTTTTGGTCTTCTTCAAAGACCAATATTAGTGCCCTAAAAGGAGGTTTCAAAAGGCGTGTCGAAAGAAGAGGTAATATCCTTTACCGATTCTTTCATCTTTATTTCTTCTTCCACTTCTTCTTCTCTAGTTGTTTCATTATGAAGTAATAACATCACTATCACTAATATACTGATATGTTATTATAAGTATGAAACAACCCTATTTCACTATCTATCCATCCTATGGAAAATGAAATCACCACACGTGCGTACGTACAGAATACCGTCTCCACGCCGTGGTATAATCTGTTTTTCCAATACCACCTTACGTGGATGGGTAAAATGGTGTAAAGAATAACTATACATAGGTATTATAACATCATACTGATTATGATATATTGTATCATCCACTCCAATTCAATTCAATAGTTATGGAAATGATATCATCGCTCGTGCATACGTACAGACTAGCATCTACACGGCGCGATGAGATTCATTTTCAATGTTAACCATTAAAGAATGATTTTAAAGTATATATAAGATATAATAATGAAATATATTACATTATGAAGATACTGGATTTATGTATATATATATATGTATGTAATCTACTTAATTCGATTATACTCAATAAGGAAACGAAAATAGCGTTCATGCGTACGTACGGCCTACCGTCTCCATGAACGGTGTATTTCTTCCCATTTATCGATCTATTATATATATGTATATTCTGAATATATATTATATATAAATCATGTTTTATATTCTGGAATTAATTAATCATGATATAAGTAATCATATTAATACTTACAAGTCAAAACACGGATGACAAAAGAAACTATTTTACACAAAAATGATCTTTAACATGGAATTTACAAAAGAACGGGTAATATAAAGTCATAAGTGAACCATATATGATATCATAACAATGAATATGATTCCATAATAAGTCAATGACATTATTTAAATAATTATACAGGAGGTTTTGATACGTAAAAATCATATCGGACCAAAGGTAAGGGATAAATTTTCCAATCTCATTTTTATCCGAGATTGTTTATTCGTAAGTATTTACTGGGGTTATGTTTATCATCTGTGTCCAAGTTTCCTAAAAATGTTTTCTTAAAATGTTTAGTATTATTCCATGTATGTTTAAAGTCGTTTTTAAGCTTTTATGAATTTTACCACAATGATTGGAAGGAATATTTATTTTGTTTACCATACGAGGTATTTTTGACTTTTTCGGAAAAAGTACGAGAAGAATGTTTTTTTATCTTATACGGAAGAAACGGATTTTTACTGTTTTATAAAGCCTTATTTTCATGAAGCTTCCTCAAAAATATTTCATGATTATTTTAAAAAAAATCTTTTTCTTTTAAAATTTCATGACATTTTGTGAAGAGAAATTGATTTTAAAGAAGAAATGATATTTTCCTCAAGAATTCATTTCAAGTGCTTTATCAAAACCATTTTCCATCTAAGATGAAATTATTTCATATGTGTATGTTTCAAGTATAATGTCTCTATGATTTACATGGTTTCACTTTTCTTATTATGAAATGATATCCATTTATTTTATATGGATTATGTGATAATGGAATGATGTTTATGAAACCCATTTTATTATTTGGGTTATGATGAATGTTTCAAGTTTATTTTGTGGCACAAGTAAGAATGATTTCATTATGAGATGGGTGGGACCTATATCTCCCACCAATGCATTGGGTAAAGATTTATATCTCCTGAGATAGGCATGGCTGGAACGGCAGGTTAAACCGGTTCAGTAAAACCGGACTGAAACGAGGAGTGAACTCGATTCAGAAAGGGACTTTGTCCACTAAGATGGTCTTGGAAGCAATGCCTTGGCTAATATGGAAATCATTACATGTTCTTAATGTTTTTCCACAATTAAAAGTTTTATTCTCAAGCTATGTTGTCATGATTTATGTTATATTATGATCTATGCCTTATGCACTTCCATGTTTTATGTCGTTGCTCAAGATTTTAATGTTTAAACATTATGTTAATGTTTTTAACTTCCAATGTATATGGAATGTTTTATTTTATCCATTCTTACCCTTACTGAGCATTTTAGCTCACCCTTTTTATGTTTTATTTTCCCCCAGGATCAAAAGAAAGGTTTTAGGTCAGGAAACAAAAAGTGGAAGATCTTTATGGGAGATGTTGAAGATCTTTCACCACGATTAGAAGATTACGTTCCATGTTTCCAAAGACACTAAACTATTACGGTCCTTGTGTGTATATTTTTGTTATGAATTAAGTATTTCACAAAAGTAATGTAATGTCCATGTACGTCATGCTTAGGGTCTCTACAGCTATGCTTAGAGCAGGATATCATGGATTCTTATTTCTTTATGGAGAACCATTGTGCAAGTTACAATAGAGGTTTATGACTATTGTTAATAGTTTACAATCCATGGGTGAAAAAGGTTTAGATGGTGAGGCACTTGTGGACAAGATTATAGATATCATGCCTAATGAGTGGGATTCAAATATAATAGCTATTGATGAGAATAGGAAAATCTCATAGATTAATCTTGATGAGATTTATGGAACTCTTCTTCAACATGAGAAAATAATGAAAATAGAAGATGATCTAAATAAGAAAAAGAATGGAAATAGGGGTGTTTCTTTTATAACTACCTCAAATCATATTAAACCAAAGACTCCTGAAAGGGTTACTAGATCCAAGTCGAAGAATGTTACTGTTTTTCGGAATCAAGTAAAAGTGAACATTCTGAGAATGAACTAGCTAATCTTGCTCGAAATATGAACCAGGTAGTTGGGAAGAAATACTTTTAGTATAGATACAATAAGAAGGAAAGAATGTACAATAAATACTATGAAGTCACTTGTTATGAATGAAAAAGTGCAGGGAATATAAGGAAATATTGTATTATGCTTAAGATAAAATATAGGAAGGAATATCATTCTGAGGGGAATAGAAAGAAGTACTATAAGGATAAATCTAAGAATGTTTTGAAAGCCAATGACACCTGGAGTGCCAGTGGTGGTGACTCTTCTGAGGAATCCTCAGAGTACGAATCTTCTTGATAGAATAATCTTGGTTTAGGTGCCAAGTTACCTATTGAAAATCACTGTTTAATAGCTAAGGTACACAATGATTAATCCATAACCAATGTATCCTTGAACTCAAATTATAGTGATAGTAAATATTATGAATCCTTAGATGAAGAATCTTCTTCTGATGAAGTTAATAATTCAACTACATAAGAAGAAGTGTCTAGGTTTGCAAAGCTCCGTGAGAATGAAAATTATAATGTCAAGAAAATGATTGATAAGGAAAATTATAGGATTTCTATTCTTACTAAGGAAATATAATAAATTTCTACGGATTTGGATAAGAAAACACTTTATTTTGTAAGTATTTCAAAAAAACATGAGGAAGTTAATTATGAGAAGGGAAAACATTCTAAGTATCTAGATAAAGTAATTTCTAAGAAAAATGTTTTTGAGCCTAACTGTAGTGATAAAACTAATGTTTTTCAGGATAAGAACTTAGTTATTAGACTAAAGTCTGAAATATTTTCCTTGAAGAAGTGTTTGTCAAACATTACCTTAGGTAATGAAAAATTTTGATAAGACGTATTCCCAAATTTCGCCTCTAAGGAATAATTATGGATTTAGTTATAGTCATTCAAAATAGATTTTTAGTAACAGTTATATTGTTCTTCAAAGTGCTCCATTCTACACTAAATGTCGGTGTGGTGGGAATTGTGAAAAAAATTGTTCCTTAAACAAAACACAATCTTTAGGTTTTCATAAATCTTATTTTTCAAAGAGAATGCATATTCCTAAAATTTTGCTTTCTGAAGTTTCTGGATCCAATAAAGTTTGGGTTCAAAAAGTCTAAAACTCTTGTTTTCAAGAAAGTAATGTTATTACCAACAGCAATACATGGTACATGGATAGTGGATGTTCCCATCACATGAATAGTAACAAAAACTTCATTGAAAATATTATCAAGATGAAGGGAGGAAAAGTAACTTTCAGAGATAATGCTCATGGAGAAATTATTGGTATAGGTAATATTGTTCTTCATGGAAGTTTTTTTATTTCAAATGCTTTATTTGTTAAGGGTCTTAAGAATAACCTCATTAGAATAAGTCAATTATATGACGAAGGTTACCTTGTGTATTTTAGGAATGAAAAGTTCTTAGTACACAATTCCAAGGAAGATTTTTTTATTTATGCCCATTGGCAAGAGAATTTATACACACTAAACATAGAAGACCTTAGGATCCAAGATCTACCTTGTCTTAGTACAATGGAAGATCAATCTTTGTTATGGAATAGAAGGTTAGGACACTGTATCCTTAGTAACCTATGCAAAATCTTTAAGAAAAGACTAGTTAATGATATACTGGAGCTTCGATTTGATTCTTCAAAAGTTTGTGATCCTTATCAATATGGAAAGAAACATAAATTATGTGTTAAATTAGTTGGTGAATTCTCAACCACTGATGCATTACATTTGGTGCATATGGATATTTTTGGTCCAACACAAAACCGAATCATTGGAGGGTAATATTATGTATTTTCTCTAGTTGATGATTACAATAGTTTTACATGGGTCTATATTCTAGCAAATAAATCTATAGATTTTTCTTATTTAGAAAGTTTTAGAGCCCAAGTTAAAAATGAAAAAAATGTTCCTTTGATAACTATTCCTAGTGACCATGGAGGAGAATTTCAAAATTCGGATTTTGAAACTTTTTGTAGTAGAAAAAGAATTACTCATAACTTCTCATCACCAGGAACACCTCAACAAAATGCTGTTATTGAAAGATGAAACAGAATTATTCATGAGATAACAAGAACCATGACGGGTGAATATTCGATAGCCAAACATTTTTGGGCTGAAGCTGTAAGTACTTCTTGTTATACTATAAATCATGTTTTGATTAGACCATTTCTTAATAAAACTCCATATGAGTTATGGAATGGTGGAAAACCATGAATTTACAACTTCAAGGTTTTTGGTTGAAAAGTATTCATCATGATTACTAAAGATAATCTACACAAATTCGCACAAAAATCTGATGAAGGAATATTCTTAGGCTACTCTAAAACATCTAATTCCTATAGAGTTTTCAATAAAAATACTAGTATTATTGAGGAAAGAGTAGATGTCAAATTTGATGAAACTAACAGTTTTGTTTTTAAACAACCCCAACCTACATCCTCATATGTGTTTTCAGAAACTGATTATCAACCCTTGATAGAAGATCCTTCTGATAAGGAAAATTTCCAATAAAATATTTCTGAAGCATTTACCCCAAAATATTTCCTATCCTATTTTGAAGAACGAGTTTTACAAAACCCAAATCAGTTTTTTTCTAAAGGATCATCTCAGTGAAATTATCATTGGTGATTTAAATCAACCTATAAGGACTTGAAGTTCCTTGAGAAATGAAATAGAACATCTAGCATTCCTTTCCCAATAAGAACCAAAAATCACTAAAGAAGATTTAGGTGATGGAAATTAGATAAAAGCTACGCAAGATGAGCTAAATGAATCCGAAAGGAATAAAGTTTTAACCTTGGTTGAAAGACCTAAGGAAACTTCTGCTATTGGAGTAAAATGGATTTTCAGAAATAAGTGTGATGAAAATGGGGCCATAGTAAGAAATAAAAATCGATTGGTTGCTAAAGGATATAATCAACAAGAAGAAATAAACTATGAAAAAAACCTATACTCCAGTAGCTAGACTTGAATCCATACATATTCTACTTGCCTTTACAACATTCTTTAATTTCAAACTTTTTCAAATAGATGTTAAATGTGCATTCCTTAATGGTTTTTTTAATAGAATTTTTTTTGAACATTCACCTTGATTTGATGATTAAAAACATCATAAACACGTTTTCAAACTTACCAAAGATTATTATGGACTTAAAAATGCTCCTAGATCCTGGTGTGATAGAATTACATGATTTTTGCTTTAAAACAATAATGTTAAAGGAAATGCTGATCCAACCCTTTTTATAAAGAAAGATAAGAAAAATGTTTTTATTGTTCAATCTATGTTGATGAAATTATATTTGGTTCAACTTAGCAATATTTAACTAATTCCTTTGTGGATCTAATGAAATATACGTTTGAAATGAGTATGATGGGTGATTTGACATTTTTCCTTAGTTTTCAAATTTCTCCAAAACCAGAAGGAATCTATATATCGCAACATAAGTATATTAAAGATATTCTTAAAAAAGTATGGGTATAACAACACTAAGAGTATAAGTACTCACATTGGTACCTCAAATTCACTTGATCTTGATGAAGTTGGGAAACCTATAGATCAAACATCTTTTAGAGGTATGATAGAAAGTCTAATTTACTTGACAACTAGTCTTCCAGACCTAATATTTGTAGTATGCTTATGTGCAAGATATCAATCCAATCCTAATGAATCTCATATAAAGGCAGTGAAAAGGATTTTTTGCTAATTAAAGGGAGCCATGGATTTAGAACTCTTTTATACCTTTGAAAATTATTTAGTTTTAAAAGCATTTTTGAATGTTGACTTTGATGGATGTCGAATGGATAGGAAAATTACATCTTGAACTTGTCATTTATTAGGATATTCAATAGTTTCTGGGTCTTGAAAAAAGCAACAATCAGTAGCACTTTCCACTACTAAAGCTGAATATGTAGCAGCTGGAATTTGTTGTGCTCAAGTATTGTGGATGCAACACACACTCACAGACTATGGTATGAGTTTTACCAAAACACAAATTTTGTGTGAAAATACTAATGACATTTCCTTAAGCAAAAACATTACACATCACTCTCGTGCAGAACACATAGAAATTATGCATCATTTTCTTAGGGATCACACACAAAAAATATATATCATTCTTTAATTTATCAGAACACAAGATCAACGTGCTGATATTTTTACAAAATCATTACAATTCAATAGATTTGAATACATTAAACATATGTTAGGAATGATAACTATAAGGTGATATTTCTCATTAAATTCTTGTTAAAACCTATCTCCTTACAAAATCAAACTTCTTTTCATAAGGGGAGAACATTTTCATGTTAGCCAAAAAATTCGTAATTAAAATTTTCATAGTCAAAATTGTTGTAGTCAAACATTTCATAGTCGAATGTTTCATAGTTAAAATTTTCATATCTATTTTTTTCATAATCTCATTTTTTCGTAATATAAAATTTTTAGTAATTAAAATTTTCAGAATCTAAAGTTCTTCAAGAATAATTTTCATTATTACAAATATTCTTCTTAGAAATTCAAAAGGTATGTTTCTCTTTCTTAATTTTCGTAATCATATTTTACTTATTGGAATTATCTTTTTGTTTTCACAATTTTTTGATTCACTTATCTTTAAATCTGAATGTTTTTCTTAAAAAACTCAAAAGATTGGAGATTATCAAAATCCCTCTTTGGATATCATCTCAACTGTCAGATCTTCCAAAGATGTTTTCAACAATTTGATCAAGCAGGTAAGTTGAATCATCGATTAAATTTCCTATATAAAGGACCCCCATTGGTTGTCCGACATCGAATCCCATGCTCTTGAGTGTTGAAGCTCTTCCCTTCCTACTTAAGACCGTTCTGAATTTCTCAGGTCTTCCTTAGATCCAAATGTCTAAAAAATTATATCCTCATAAAGAAATGTCAACCATAAAGGAAATTCCACAATGGAAGATTTATCATGAAAGGTTGGAAGACCCATACTTCTTTAATAAGTATGATTCGATCATCTCAAATAACATCAAGATAAATGGTTGGGATACTATAGCTGTATCTAAACCCAAGGCAGAGGATCCGGTGATTTCAGAGTTTTTAGTAGAGTTCTATGAATATGTATCTTTTTTTCAATTAGGGGGGAAAAGAGAAATTTTATTTCAAGAGTTATGATAAGTCTTACTCTCTTTCTTATTCTAAGATAGCTAGTCTAATTGGAATACCTTATGAAGGAGAATCTGAATTTTGTTCACATAAGTTACCTGATGTCGAAGAAAGATCTGATAAGAAGAAGGCCATAGAGTGCCTTGGTCTGGTTGGTGTCAAGAATTTGAAGATTCTTCATCTTTCATCAAATTTCCAGATCCTTGAACATTGGGTTCAAGGCTTTATCATTCCATGAAAAGGAAATAAAGATACTTTGAAGAATAATGATATATATGTTTTGGATTTCTTAGTGAACCTATGGGAGCTGAATCTGGTTAAGTATATCTTATTAACAATTTAGAATATCATTAATGGAAATATGAAGTCTTAGGGTATCATTTATCTAGAAATTTTATTAAAGATTATAGATTCTTGTTTAAAATCAATGAAAATTTCCTACAAATCGAAGTTAAGAAATATCAGGGTAATGGTTCTAAGTGATGTCACTCAAAAGAGAATTAAATTTGGATTTTCTAGTGAATATGAAGAGTTTTATGATCATTCAAATGAAGAAGTTGATTTTTTATCAAAGAAACCTATTGTAGATAAACCTCCATGAAAGTTGGAAGGAAGAGGAGAGTGAAGTAATTTCAAGAGATAGAAAAAGTTTCTGGTCGCAAGGAAATTCAATCTGCACCACCAAAGTCGAAGAAGCAAGAAACTTATCCTGATGAAGTAGTGTCTAGGTGGAGAGAAGATAAGAATAACTGGAAGAAAGGGGAGCATATTTTTGTCTTGGACTCTGCTGAGGAAAAATCCATGAAAATAAAGGCTGTTGAGGGGCTTGAGAAGTAAGAGATAGAGAAGAAGAAAAAGAAGAAGATGATTGAGGCTGAGATAGTACAATCTCTTCTTAAGGATTCTGATAAACCTTCTAATAATATTATAATACAAGAATCATTTTTAATGGAATTAGTCCCAGAGACTCCGACAAAGAAGATGGTGATTCCGGAGCGAGATCAAGAAGAAGAAATAGTGAACAATGAATAAGTGCAAGAAGAAGAAGAAGGGAGTCGTGATACCAAAGATATGATAAAGCATGTAGATGATTATCATGAGAAGGAGAGTCCTTATGAGAAGTTGTCAATACAAACTTCCGATGATGAGTCTTCCAAACTTGCTACCCCAAGAAAAGATGAGAAGGGTGGGGAAGAATTAAATAAATTGTCTGAAGAAGAAAGTATCAATCATGATTTCATATTGCCAGAGGGTGTTGAGGCAGGAGCTGAGAAGGAAGAAATTGATGAAGATAATATTGTTCAGCTATTAGATAGTGAACATGAATCACCTAAACAAGAAGAAATCATTTCAAAAATAGATAAGGTAAAGTAGGTGATGGTTGATACTCCTACCAAGTCTTTGGTCAGTAAGAAAGATGTTGGTTCTTCATCACAGAGGAAATATGACGTGCATGAAAAGGAATCATCATCAACAAAGCATTCAAATTCAGAATCATCTTCTCTTGGTCATGAATTTGTTGTTCACTCTTTGAAGAAGCTGGTATGTACTATTCCATTATTTCAAACCATAGATTCAAGATAGAAAATGCTTCAGCACTATTTAAATCAAAAAATAGATTCAATATCCATGGTGATGGATAAATGTGTCAAACATGAGGCTGATTTCAAAACATATTTCATTAATTATGAATCCCATAAAATATTTTGCAAGAATATGACTAGTTGGTCAATTAAAACCATTGATGTGATGATAATCCTTGATGAGTTTCAAGATAATGTCAAGGATGCTTTTGAAACTGAAGATGCAAATTTTAATGATCTCACCATGTACTTTGATGAAAAGACGTCTCTTGAAAAAACAACTCAGAAGTAGGAATTGAAAGTTATGAATGGGAAAATGTATTCAGTTTCTCAGAGTTGGAAGAGGGAATGAGATCTTTGAATCAAACTTGAGGAAAAACTTGCTACACAAGAAGAATCCTTGAAGGCTTAGGCTGATATTATTAAGGTTCAAGAAGAAAAAATTAAAGCCGTATAAGAGAAAAGTGAAGATCGATATCAGCTACTCAAGCGTGTGGAAGATGTTCACAAGGAACTCAAGAAGCTCAAGACAATAGTGATGAAGCTAATTCTGAAAAAGAAATAGGGAAAATTTTATTGAAATCTGATTTATTGTTGTATTTCCCTGTTGTAAAAATTCTTTCAAATCTTAATGAAATTATCATTGCACTTCATATTTTAGGTTGTTTAGTACTAATATTTCGAGTACCATACATTCATTTCCATTCCCTTTATTCCTTTTTTGAACATAACAAAGGGGGATAAAGGAATGACAGAAAATAATACTAAGTAATGAAGAAATTTCCCTATGGGAGAGTCAATATAAGGGGGAGTTTTTATCATGAAATTCAATGTATGTAAGAAAATTCAAAATCTAATTCCGGAAATCAAGAATACGGTTCTTAGGGATTTCAAAGAATAAGGGGGAGTTATTCATATTCATTATGATCCATATGTAAAGGGATATAATTTTAATTTTTACGTTCATAAAAAAATTTAATGTCCTTATATTCTTTTTTGTAAGGATGTTTGTGCTTTCCAAAATGGGGGATATTTTTGAGTCAATAAGGTTTCATTATGTATTTTCTATTCCTTTATGTTTTGAAAATCACAAACACTCTATCCCAAGGAAAATTTTAATTTTTTTTAAGATTTTTTTATATATTAGGTAATTATCTCCATACCCAGATTTTCCTTAATAAAGAAAATTTTCCTTCCCCAGGGAAAATTTATCCTTACCTATTTTTTATTGTTCCTATTTTAGTTTCTCTAAATTTAACTCTTTTTTATTCCCAAGTGTCAAATTCAGTTTCAAATATTAAACCACCGAATTATATAAATATGTAGATATAGATTATTCTATTTTCAGGATCTGAATCAGGTTCCAAATTCATTGAAATTCAGATTCCTAATTCTTTAAAATTTAGATACCAAATTCTCAGAAATTCAGATTATGAATTCTATGAAATTTAGATTCTGAATTTTCTAAAATTCATATTCCAAATTCTATGAAATTCAGATTCCAAATTCTTTGAAATTCAGATTCCAAATTCTATGAAATTCAGATTCTGAATTCCCTTAAATTCAGATTCTGCATTCTCTGAAATTTATATTCCGAATTCTCTGAAATTTAGACTCTGAATTATCTAAAATTCAGACACCAAATTCCTTGAAATTCATACTCATAATTCCCAGAAATTCAGACTCATAATTCTTTGAAATTCAGATTCTGAATTATCTGAAATCCAGAATCCGAATTATCTAAAATTCAGACTCCTAATTCCTTAGAATTCAGACACTAAATTCCATAGAATTCAGAATTTTAATTCCTTAGAATTTAGATTCCTTATAATTCAGACTTCAAATTCCATAGAATTTAGGTTCCGAATTCTTTAGAATTCAGACTCCAAAGTTTGCAGAATTTTTGTTCCGAATTCATCAAAATATAGAATCCGAATATCCATATAATATAGACTCTGAATGCTTACTTTCATAGACTCTGAACTTTATTTTTTCCTTAGACTCCAAAAAATTAATTTGGTTGAGCAACCATATTTTAATTTTGTTGGAGTTATAAAATGATGTCGTGCATTCTGTTTCTAACCAACCATTGTTTATGTGACACATGTATAGGTCCCTCCAAAATTTAAGGAAACATATGACCATTAGATGAGGGATCCTATCATTGGTGATATGCCTATAAATAGGATCTCATTTGAACAAGCTCAAAAAACATACTGACTTTTGGAAAATGTTGATAACTCTAGAGAACACATGCTATTGAAGTTATTTATAAAGAGAGAGAGACTCTCATGATTTGTGCATACTGAAAATCTTGTTCAGTTTGCTTCATGCTACTCCTAATGTTGCTGAGTATATTCGAGGGCTTCCTGGGATTGGAAGCCAGAGGTTCCGACTACCTTAAAGTTAGAGGACTTCCTTGATAAGGAGGACAGATGTGCCAACTACCTTGAATTTTGAGGGCTTGCGGGGATAGCAAGACATATTTGTATATTCCTATCGAGGTTATACCCTTGTGTGGGTAAGACAGACATTCTTGAAAGTATAAATCAAGGTACTTTTATCCAATTTTATTGGATACCCTACTCTTTGGGTTGAAATATTTCTTACTTGTTACTTGTATTATTTTAAGACTGTTTTCCACTGCATTTTGATTAATAAAGAAAGTATAACTATCTTATAATTTCTTGTACTTGTACTTTGATTAGTAAGATTCTATATGATTTAATGTAGAACCTTTTTCCTTGTATACTTTTCTTAAGTTTCATTTCTAGAACTATATATCTGGAATCTAGCAAGTTTGTATAACTAAGAGGTCTTATGAATTTCCCTTGTTTAACGTTGTTAAACATAGAAAGTTTCATTCCAACATTAAAGGTTCCAAAGGAATTTTTTAAATTATACAATTCACCCCCCCCCTTGTATATTGAGAATCTACATCATATTTAGATTCTACAGTATACATATCTTTCTCTTCATAATTCAATGTCTCACTAATTAGAGTAGGGCGTGGATCTTTTTCTGAATCCAGATTTATTTTTCTGAGATCACCCAGAGTGGTGGAGACGTCTTCCTCAAATGTTAGAGGAGCGTCCTTGAGACCTTATTCTTCTTATTCCTTAAGTTTCACTTCTTATTTTTCTTCTTGCAAAGTTGGTGATGAATCTAAATTTTCAGAGCTAGGGGAGGAGTTAGTATTTGAACATCCTGATGTAAAGGAAATCATTCCTGACCCTAATGATGAGGATGGGTCTTCCTGGACCATTGAAGAGAAGATGATGGGTTGGGAATCAACATCATTATCTTATTTTATTAATTCGATAACTTATTCTGGTTTAATTGGGGATGCAAAGTCTTGGTGAAGTACGGTGGATGAAATGAAGACGTCTCCATTTAATCTGTCACTATCAAAATCTTATCCCATTATGTCAGGATCGATTACCGAAATTGAAATTATGAAAGTTTCTAGGTGAGTTCTTGTATTTGGTTATATCATTTCAATTTTATTGATAGGCAACAAATAATTTGTACTCATATTTTTGAGTGGGTTAGCCAGTATCTTTTCTAGTCAATTTGAAGCATGGATTCTTGTTAAATCTTTTTCCACATACCTCATTCACTTTATTTGATAGAATTATTACTCAATATAATGAGATTCACACATTTTTAATGGACCGTTGTCACCATATTATGTCCCAATTTGACCATTAAAGCAATACATGAGTCATTTGTGATATGATGAAGGAGTGGTCTCATGTTGATATAGCCAAGGCCTTCCAAGAAGAATGTTGAAGGCTATCTCCTAATGGACAACAATGAAATTTGAATAAGATACAAGATCCCCAATGTTATTTTGGAGTGTAATATCATCAAGTGGTTCTTGTTCATTCTTGTCCTGAACTTTCAATATCAAAGTGTAGGAAGAAATTTCAGATTTAGTGAGACCTAATCGAGGAAGTTTACATATGGGAATGAAGTTGACTCTTTCGCCATTATCAATGAAGGCTCATCAAATGTTTGTATCATTAACCCTACCAGATATATACAAGGGCCTGATGTGTCCATGTACTACATCATCCTCGTCTTCATCCGTGAAAGATATAACAACATGAAATTATGTTGGATAATTCTCTATATGGTAAACCTAAGAAGTAACTACTTCATTTTAAAACTCTTGAGGACTTGAAAAATCCTCAATAAGTGCTTCCAGAAGATCTTTTGACAAATTTATGGCATCCCAGATTTATAACTAGGCCGGTACTTGGGCTAGTTGTTTTGAAACATCACAATTTTGGTCTGAAGGAATTTTTTCTATAATTGAGATTCGGTTTTGTAGGTTGCTTGGATGTTTATGCTCTCGATGTAGAGATATCATGTGTCAGGGAAAAATCTGGAAAAACTTTTGGTCATGGTATATTAGACTAACTAGGTTTATCTACTTTCCGAGATAAGGATTGTGTAACATCTAGTTGGTCTTCCAAGATGATCATGTTAGGGATGATCCTCTAATGTGTGGGGTAATTTCCTTGTTCTTCCTGAGACTTCTGAAGGGCTCTCCCATGAGTTTTTGTTATATAAATGGTTCGATAAGTGGTATTGTTAGAATAGTGGTTTCTAGCATATCAATGTCTTCCCTTGTATCCTTGAACTTGGATTCTTCCTCTTGTTCCCCAATCAGGTACAGGGAATTCAAGCTCATCATAACTAGAATCATCATTGGAGTAGGGATCTGTTAAGTGGAAAACATTAATGGATAAAAAGATAAATTCTTTATCTGATGAAGATTCTTCTTGATAGGTTACTTCTAGTTGTGACGTTTGGTAAGGTGATGCCTATTCTTTTTAGAAAGATGCCATGAAATATACCAATGTTAAGGAAAAATATGGCCTTGACACAAGCTCATCCTATTCTTACTTATCTTTATCTTTTTTATCATGCTTCTTCTTTGAGGATTGACATTTGGAGAACTGAAATTTTGATAAAGATGTATTTGCTATAGTGGAAGTGGAAGATGACACAATCGGTGTTTTCAGCTGTGTTTGTGGAATGGAATGAGTTTTGTTGTTCATTTTCCTAACCATCCAATCATCATACTTTTGCGCATTTTTTATTTTTTACTTCTTCCATTCACCATCTTTCTCTGGATTAGTATCAATAAAAAAATGGTACAGGGGTTGATGAAATTTTTAGTTTCACTTGTCCAGAGTCTACCATTTTTTTCAGTAGATCTTTGAAAATAAAAAACCTTTAAATGTGATGCCCCAACATTTTATGTAAGGGGAAATAATTTTGGATATATTTGTATCATTCTTTATTCATATTATTCAGCCTTGGTTTCTAAACCAAATTATTTTACAAAGATGAAATGAAGTAACCTGGAACATGATCACTCCGAAAAGAAAAAACTTTGTTCTTTAAATCCTCAAAGTATCTCGGACATTGATATTTTTTATGATCTTGATGAGGTGGTCATTGCTGCTAATGTTTGATAGGTGGAGACCTTCGGTATGATGGAGATTTTGAAGTTGAAATAGGTACATGTTCTTGTTTGAGTGTGATTGTAGTAGCCACTAATTTCCCTATTCTCCTTCCCATAGCTGATGGGATTACATGAGATTTAGATTTAGTTCTCACAATGGAATCCTCCCCTTGTTGGGTGATTGAAGAAAGGTCTCAAAACCCACCTTTCAATTTCATAGGTATTAGTGGCGTGCATAACTCATCATGTATATTTGCCACACAAATTGGAAACAACTCTTTTATAGGGAGTGGTAGATTTAAGGAATATGTTAATCCATTCCATCGAGCAAAGAAATTTGAAACTCTTTCATTCTCCCTTTTTTTAAATTTGTAAGATCAAAAATTATTATCATTGGTAGAGTTGAACTTAATTAGAGAATGTATTTTTTACAGAGGTATTCCCATCTAGTAATTGACCGAGAATACAAACATGTATACCAGAAAAAGGTTAACCCATGTAATGATTGCAAAAATCATATGAGCTTTACTGCTTCTTATTGTTGATGGGTCCTAATCATGGGATCACAATGAGAAAAAAAATACATTTTGTGATTCTCTAGATCTTCTGAACAATTAAATATTTTAAATACGGTTTTCAAAATGTTTGGTGGGGGAGGGATATGATCTACCCATGCAGGGTATGTTTTCTCTTCTTGTTTTACTGGTGCACGTCATTCTTCCATAGATTCAAATCAATATGTTAATGCCTCAATTGTATTCATAAGCATTTGGGAAATATCTAGATGACATGGGACCTGTACAGGTACATCAGATAGAGTTTGAACTAGCATGATGACTAAAAAAACCACTAGTGGTGGTACTACTGGTATTTTTCTTGGATAACTGATGGAGACATGCCTATAAGTATGTGTTTCATCTTATCCTGGTTGTGTACCCAATGGATAGAATTCACTATCTGCATCTTTAGTTGCAATAAACCCTCATTGTTGAGGAATTCCTACAGGATGTGTAAGTTGAGGATCTTCTTGTGTAGTGTGTCTAGATGAAATGATGCTTCGAAGTAACTCTGTATTGAGCATTTTCAACTCTATAATCTCCTCTTCTTGTTGAAAAAATCATTCTTCAACAGAAAGAGACTTACCTTATCCAGTGGAAAATTAAGACGTGATCTGACTTTTAACTTTCCCTTTGTTAATTTCCTTTTGAAATGGTGGAATTTGGTTACATGATGGAATACATAGTTTATTGGTAAGTCTCTAATTTTGAGTACACACAACTTCTCAATTTTAATCAATGTGTAACGTATTATGAATAATAACATCATCCTCTAACTCCACTGAACTGGACTCATTTTCCAAAGATATTTCAAAATGGTATTAATGACATTTACTTATGCATAATTCAATGACATAATTCTATCAGTATCTCTTTAAAATCGTTTCCTTCTATACCCTCCATGAGACATTGCAGTCCTATATGCTGAATTCTTGGGAATTGTTTGATAGATAGTAACCTGAAGGGAATAATTGGATAATTCTATTGTGTTTTAACATTATTTATTCTTCCTTAATTAGGAGAAAACTAATTTATATTGAGTAGGGGATTATATATGTTAACCATCCCCCCAGCCTGTGGGTTGGGGATGTTCCTTTTCTTCTTCTTCAAACCATCGAACATTGTTTGTTGAATTTGAAGGTTGAGTTAATCAAGATCATATAACTACAGGTTGTGGTGTCTCTTGAACTATTATAGCTGAGATTAGTGCATCTTCTCTTCTAATATTATGAATTTTGGTCCAATCATTGGTTGGATGAATTATATGAAAACCACTTTACTCCCCTATTTTGGAAGACAATTATGATATTTCAGACATTTGTGCAATCTAAAAGCTGAAATCCTCTAAGCGGGAGGCCTACATATTGTTCTAAGATCCTTGATACAATATCATATCAACAAATTTCTCTCTTTGAGTCTGACTTTTATGATAGCCAGTTGAGGGTTGTTCTTGAGCATATCTTTTATTACACAAAAAATCTGTTGATTGTAGCCGGCCATGGGCAATAACATTGCATGAGACCATTTTTTGCGGTGTTTTC
The DNA here is from genome assembly GCA_963277665.1 of Viscum album. NCBI lineage: Eukaryota > Viridiplantae > Streptophyta > Magnoliopsida > Santalales > Viscaceae > Viscum > Viscum album. The sequence continues at coordinate 1,688,285,643 of OY728148.1, forward strand.
TGATTTTGGAGTGCAATGAAATGAAATGATCCATATGATCCCCATCCTCTAATTCATACACCATATGGGATATCATTAATTAATGGGTGTTGCCTCTTTAGTGCATCGAGGCATGCAGGCTGAAATGTTTCCTTCTACTTTTCAAACATTGAATGTCAAGAAACTGAGAGAGATTCCAAGTTAATTTGGAATTTAAACCCTTATATTACCTTAACATTACTTTGATAATAGTCATATGGTAAAACTTTGTCTTTTATATTATGAAGATGATTCCATATGTTTAGTCAGATATCATGAATGCAATCTTCTGCCATCAATTTTGGAATGTTGTATTGAGAGGTTATCAAAGGTCAGAACATAACTAGAATTTCAACCTTATCCAATTGTTTTCTCATATTCAACATATCCTCATCATATTATTCAATATGTTTCTCAACTTAGTCCAATTAGAGTGGATACTTCTCGGTTATTTTATCATAAACAATAGTATCAATTGTTTTTTATCTTCTATATTTGAAGACAAATGACCAATGGAAGGTTTGTAGAATGACTTTTTCATTGGGATGTCTTCTGGTTGAGAAATTATTTCACATATTAACAATAAGTAATCATAAAGGATTGGCCTTATATTGGAAACAACCTCGAGATAAGAGGGATTTATCATAACTACATTGTTAATTATAGAATTATCCAGGAAATTTGAAACACTACTATGGAGATAACATTAGTAGTGAATGCCATCATGGGGAGGACCACCATGGTGGATTACAGTGAGGGATAAATCCTGTTGATCGTTAGTCTTCTGAAAACATGGAGGGTTATCGTGGCCCTCATCCAAATATAGGTTCTCTAGAATGACTGAATTTTCATGAAGATATCCTTCGTGATGAAGTTTCCATTGGGGAACTTTAGAATTACCACCACTGATCCCATAATTATTCAATGGGTGAGTATGATCTTGAGTTACAATAGATAAAAGTATGATGGATTGAAGAACTCCATCATTAAGAGGATTTAGATTTCATATTGGATTTTTATTTTCCAACTTTGTTTGGAGAGTCTTTTTCTTAGGTGCCCTTTTACATGTATTTGGGACCACTTTTTGGGAGAAGTGGTTATCATGGGAGGGTAAGCCCCATAACCCTCCTAGACTAGAATAAAGGTATGTATATACTATGGGATGGCATGCCAACGAGTCATCCTATCTTTGGGGAAAAATTATGTGTTTATTCTACTAGTACCTTTGAATTTGTTGTTATGATATTATGGCATGCTTCCAAAATATGGGTTGGAATTTTTGTCTTCCCATTCACCATTACTAAAATTATTTGGGTAATTTAGTGGCTGGAACATGAATCTACATCCATTCCATATTTGGATTATGTTTTTGTGTTTACTCCTGATATCCCTTTTCTGTCAGTTAATACTGATAGTACACATATATTGGGGCAGAGAGTTGAGTCTGCCCCAATTTTGTTGTCGAAGCTTTCCAACTAACTAGTCTGGGTGCTGCCAAACAAGACTTCTAGAAGGTTTGGTGAATTCAAGAAGGTGTACATTCCTTCTAGATATTTTTTACCAATCATGGTTGATAGACTTCACTCAATGCTAATAGATGAGACTACTGGTAGGATTGGTGAGTGATGACAGGTAGATGTTCCAGCTTACAAGTTGACACCACATTTGATTGGTGGGATTCCTTGAATGCATCCAGATGATTTAAATGAATGGATAATAGTTTTTAAGTAGGTGTATATTCATTCTCACGGTAATCCAATATTTTTAATTGGTGGGATTTATTGGTTACCTCCAGATGATTCTACTGGATAGTAGAATTAGGTCGGACTGGTGTTTGTGCTCATTCATTGTTTTCAACCAAGTTAGGCGGATGGACTTATCTGGAGGGGAAAAGGTAAGAAACATCTCCTTGTTGGCAAGATTTTGTCACTAGTGGTTCAACTTGAATGATTGTATCTGATGAACCTTGTCCAAATAACCTAAGGTAACACCCAAATAATGTTGGGGGTTCACTGCCGCACAATTCTGTTGGTGGTGATTTTTAGTGGGATCCCTAGAGAAGAACCCCTATGTCTTTCAGTTCAAGAAATGAGTGACTTCCTTATTCACCTCCCTATCATATGTGAGGGACTAGTTATTTTGTTTTGGGGATAATGGATCGAAATTATTGAATACTGTTTTTGAAACCATCTGCTTCTTGACTACTAGTCGTTTCTGACCGGACAATCGAGGGAAATTAACTTGGAGAGCCTGTCGGGAAGCCTAAAAGGTTGGGATAGTACCATGATGATGGTATTCTCATAAAAATACATTTGGGACCCCGTTTTAAAGACTCTAGGTTGGTGATGATAACCTTCTAGTGAAGGAGGATCCAGCTTGAGAAGCATTCGGGGCATTCATGGGTGAAAATGTGAAGGAATCCATTTGGAGTGAAAGGAGTTATGAGAAAACATAGAAAATAAAAACAATGAAATCCATTAAATTTGTGTATTTTAAATGGACACATGTGTGATTGATTCATTTTTTGGATTTCCTTTATAATTTGATAGGGGCTTAATAGATGGGTAATACTATCATCTTGGTTATGGATTTACGTCGGGCACACCATTTTTGTTTTTTCTCCCTTGAAACGTGTGTCCTGGTTAGGAATCACTACTAAATGGTAGTTTCCATTGGATTTTTTTATGGAACTAGAAACATCCAATGATTCTTTATCCAAAGGGACCAACTTTCCTAAGAAAGTCATTCGTTAAGTTTGGGCCTACACTACTTAAGAGCATACATTGGATGAGAGGATGGGAGGCAGACTCATCAAACCCTTTTGGGGTGAATTATTGCCTACTTCAAGACTCTCTTATATATTTAAGAAATTTCTTGTAAATCCTTATTAATTTACCAAGTATAACATATGTTTACCTTGAAAATTGAAATAAATTATTATCATGTGTGAAATTTAGAATCATCTGTATCTATTTGAGGTTCTCAATCAATAGAATCCCCTCATATACTATTTCGATATTCTTTTAACCATTGTTATGATAATACTGGTTTTTCAGCCACTCAGTGGGGAACTTTGGAATTTATTATCGTCCAGGGAGAGGAAAGTTTGTTTTGATGGCGGGATAGTACCCATAAATGGGATACCTAAGTATCCTTGTGAAAGGAATCAGAACACTAGTAGTTCAGTGCCACTTAATTGGACACATCATTCATTTTATGGTCGTTTCATAAGGACCTAGAAGTACAGTTTAATGTATTGTTGTAAGGAAATATAAGTGTAATGTGATTAGTCAAAGCTTGGTTTTGGACTTATGCCTAATAATCCCAAGGAATGTGGAAAATATATGAATTTCCAAGTTAGATTAGACCCAGTTGGGAATATGGCCCATGAGGAACAATTTTGATTTTAAGTGTTGGGTTTGAACCTCAAGGAGGCTTATTAGGTATCCCATTTAAATGGGAATCAAAGCCCATGTAGTTCAATGAGTCACAGAGGAGTGTGTATTCCTTTGAGAGAAATAATTTTGGGCTTATTTCCTAAAAGGGATTCTTTTTTATGGATGAAATGAGATGGATCTCAGGCCATAGGAAGGATTCCTACATATCCCAATTATGGTGGTAATCAGAGTTCTCATAGTACATTCTTCATGGATCAAGTGGATATTGTGATCATCATAGTTCTCTAAGCCCAATTGAGTCATGATCGTTGTGAGAAACAAGAGGACGTGAAGGATACAACAAACCACACACTCTATCTTCTGCTAATGGGAGAGGGTGGGCCTACAGAACAAGAAGATGAGGTGATGGTGGGAGAGGTAATGAAGTGATGAACCATTCATTGTGGGATGAAATTAGAGTTCATGCTGCATGTATCTTAGAATATTAGGGATTTACCTAAGTTGGAGTTCCCTGATTGTATCCCAGGGGAGGAGGGAGAATTATCCTTTATTTTAATGGAAACGAAAGTGTGACCCTCACTCTTGTTATTGAGTGCTGGAGGCTTCGTGTCTTAGAGATGAGAATGTGAGTTCAGAGTCCCATTCCCAAAATCTAAGACAGGGGACTTCCCAACATTATCTCTAGGGTAAGGATCCATTTGACTGTATATATAGAAACAAACAAACATCACAAGGATCCTAAATCCATTAGATGAAAAATGTGGGAAACCAATGATTGTGGATGTTTAAACCCAAATAGGAGACATGCTGATGTACTGTTCCCAAAGGTCTGATAAGTCACAAGGTTTTGGTGGAGACTTCAACTTAGTCCCTTTCAGATAAGTTAACCATGGAAGGAGATACCCTACCATGAGTGGCTTCAAAAAGGGTTTACAAGATGATGTGTAGGCCCTATGTGTAGCTATGTAGTGTATCTATATATCATAGGTATGTCACGTAGGTACAACACCTAGGTATATTGCATAGGTGTGTCAGGAAGGTCTTAGTGATGACTGAATCAAAGTACTTAACATTGTTGAACCAAGCCTATTCAAGCTTAAAACATTGATATGATTTCAAAAAATGGTTATCCCATCTAATTATATCTTCTATCCTTTTTTAGAGAGCTACCTGAGAAAATATAAGGGATCCTGGTGAAAGAGTTACGCAATGGGAACATTAAATAGTTCCTCCAAGTTTTTCATTTGTTAAATGAGTAGCCCAAAGGTCCTATTTATAGGAATGTATGGGGATTGTTGAAAGTAGTTCGTTGGTGTAGGTCGTCCACGTAGCTCCTCTATGTAGGTGTGTAGAAAACATATTATCGCATAGCTCCTCTGCTTAGGTTTGTTGTGTAGCTCCTCCTCGGAGGTCCCTTGCAATTTTTATGTCTTTTACTTCTTTTAGATTCTTCTTTGAGACTGAGATATTCGAGGGATGTCTTCATAATATTTTTGTCTTTACTATGGAGTTTCAATAAATGGTTTTATTTTTTTTCGGTTTTTATGTTTTACTTCGGTGTTTTTGAGGTTTTTTATGTTTTTTAGGATTTTAAGTAATTTTAGTGATTGTTTTGGATTTTTTTTTGGTTTTTTAGGTTTTGGGGGATTTTGGGGGAATTTTGGGATTTTATATCCTTTTGAGTTTCCATGAATATTTTGGGTTATTAAATTTTTCTTCTGTGTTTTTACGGACTTGAATGCCTTTTATAGTTTTTAATTTTTTGAGCGTTTAAAGGGTTTTAGTGTGATTAATTGTTTTAAGGGTTTTATCATTTTTTAGTGTTTATTATGTTTCATAGGGTTTTTATGAATTTTTTAGTTTTTATGTTTTCTATGGTTTTTGGGTCTCGAAGTTTTTTAGGTTTTTATGAGTTTTTTAGGTTTTTATGGTTTTCTGGGGGGATTTAGGGTCTTTAGGGTGTTTTAAATTTTTAATTTTTTTAGGGATTTCTTATTATTTTTTTGGTTTTTACGGTTTTTTGGGATTTTGACGGGTTTTATGGTTTTAAGAGGTTTTAGTGTTTTCAACTTTGTTATCATTTTTATGTTTTTGGCGTTTTATTTGTTTTAGGTGTTTAAGGGTTTCATTGGGGTGGTTGAGGGATTTTATTTTTTTTTTATTTTTAGAGATTATTTTTTCTTTTAATTATTCTTATGATTTTTTAAGGGTTTCATGACTTTTTGATAATTTAGGGATTTAGGGTTTTATGATTTATTTCTAGATTTTTAGGGGTTTTTTTGTGTTTTTAAGGGTTTAAAAGTTTTATTCATTTTTTAGGTTTTTTTGGATTTTTTATTGTTTGTTTCATTTTCATGTTTTTAGGTGTTTTATGTATTTTTTGGGTTTTCATTTTTTCTAAGAGGTTTTCAAAATTCTTTTGGTTTTTACGTATTATTTTATTTTTGGTGATTTTTATAGATTTTATGTTTTTTATGGATTTTGATGGGTTTTTGGGTTTTTTGTGTTTATTTTGTTCTTAACATTTTTAGGATTTCTATGGGTTTTATGTTTTTAGGTTTTAAATGTTTTCTTAGGTGTTTGAATGGTTTTTAGGGTTTTTACATTTTTATTGATTTAAATTAATTTTTAATGATTTTTTTGGGGTTGTAGGGTTTTTAGGGATTTTGAGGGTTTTAGGGTTTTTAGTGTTTTAAGTGGTTTTTATGGGTTATAGGTTTTTTTAGTTTTTTATGGTTTTTATTATTTTCATTGTTTTTAAAATATTTAATTGTTTAATAGATTATTATAGTTTTTAGTTGGTTTTTAGGGGTTTAGGGATTTTAAGTGTTTTTAGGGTTTTTAAATTTTTAGGGGTTTTTTGGTTTTTAGGGGGTTTATGGGTTTTTAGAGGTTTGGGAATTTTTTAGGTGTTTTAGGGGTTTAAATTTATTTTATGTTTTTAATGTTTTAATATGTTTTTAGAGTTTTTTGGTTTCTTATGTTTCTCAAATTATTTTGGATTATAATATTTTTATGGTTTTTTGGGTTTTAGGGTTTTTAGGGATTTGTAGGAATTGTGGGTTTCTAGGGGTTGATGGTTTCTATGGTTTTGTTTTTTGGTATTTCGTTTTTAAAGGTTTTTTAGAGTTTTTAGTTGTCTTTATTGTTTTTATGAGTTTTTATGGTTTTATGGTTTTTAGGTGTTTTTATAGTTTTTAGGATTTTTATGGTTCTTAGCGTTTTTAGGTTTTTAAGAGTTTTATTTTTTCTAAGCATTTTTAAAATTTTCTTAGGTTTTGTCAAGGTTTTTAGGGTTTTTTTATATTGAAATGTTTTGTAATTCGTTTTGGATTTTTATGAGTTTTTAAGGATTATGGTTTTTAGGTGTTTTTATTATTTTTAGGGTTTTTATGGATCTTAGATTTTTTAGTTTTTTAGGGGTTCTATGTTTTCTTATGTTTTTAATTTTTTCTTTGGGAAAGGATTGTGTAGGTCCAGGCTACACCTGGTCCCCCCAAAATTTATAAGAAAAAGAGAACAGTGCGGATAGAGAAGGGGCAGAGTCAATCGAGCATACCCAAAAACCAACACAAAATATAAAATTAATTAAATAAAAAAGACACAAAAGAAAACTAGACACAACACCAAAATTCGTGCCAGCTTCATCACCTCTTAGCCAATCAACACTATCGACCATCAACCCCAATATCAAACACCAACAAACCATTCAAAATAACTTGACATCTGCAATCATCTGTCAAATTAAAACCCATCACAATCCGCACCAAAACACCAAAATCACAACCATTCGTTAGCACCATAATTCTTCAACACCCATTAGAAAGTCAAACCACAATCAAACAGTAACAAAAAACAAATCTAGAAACAACAAAAGCTATGGCCTCCCCCCTTCGAGCCAATGGGTTTCATGGGTTTTCATGATTTCTTTAAGGATATTACGGTTTTTTAGAGTTATTTGATGTTTTAGGGGTTTAATTATTTTTAGTGTTTTTATATTTTTATGGGTTTTAATGTTTTTAGTGTTTTTAATGGGATTTCATGGGTTTTATAGGTTTTTAGGGTTTTTAGGGTCTTTTCTTATTTTCTTCATTTTTCAATATTTAGGGGTTTTAAGCACTTTTTGGGTTTTAAATGGTTTCTTATGGGGTTTCAAGGTTTTTTTGGGTTTTTATATTTTTAAATAATTTTAGGGATTTTTATGGATTTTTATAATTTATTGGTATTTTTTAGAGGTTTTTGTGTTTTTAGGGTTATTTTCATTTTAAGGGATTTCAAGGATTTTTAGTATTTTTTGGGTTTTTAGGGTTTTTATGGATTTTGAGTTTTCTTTGGGTTTTTATTATTTTTTGGGTTTATTTTTTTGTGTGTTTTTGTGGTTTTTAACATTTTTATAGTTTTTTGGCATCATTGCGGGTTTAAAGGGATTTTTGTGGTTTTTGTTTTTTATAGGTTTCTTTTTAGATTTTGTGGTTTTTATGGTTTTTTGGTTTTTTATGGTTTTTAATTTTTGATAGTGTTTTTACTTGTTAGGGTTTTTAAGTGTTTTTAGGTTTTTTTTTTCTTAGTGGATTTCTTGTTTTTAGGGTTTATTACATTTTTATTGATTTTTATCAATCATTAGGATTTTTATGGTTTTTAGGGTTTTTAGGGATTTTGAGGATTTTTATTGCTCTTAGGGTTTTAATATTTTTTAGATGTTTTAAATGTTTTTAGGTTCTTATTGATATTTAGGGTTTTTTAGGAATTTTAGGGTTTTTTGTTTTTTTGGTTTTTTGGTTTTTTGGTTATTATGGTTTTTTATGTTTTCTAGGGTTTTTAATGTTTTCAGATGTTTTTAAAATCTTTATGGGTTTATTGGGTATTAAATGTATTTAGTGTTTGTAGGTTTTTATGGGTTTTATGGTTTTTATGGGTTTTATTGGTTTCTATAATTTTTGGGGTTTTTTATATTTTTTCGGTGTTTTGTGTGTTTTTAGGTTTTTAATCTTTTCTTATGTTTTTGAAGGATTTCAGGGTTTTTAGGGATTTGGAGGAGTTTTAGGGTTTGTTAGGGTTTTAAAGGACTCTATTAGTTTTGTTTTTTATGTTTCTTAGGGGTATATATTTTTTTTAGGTTTAAATGGTTTTCTTATGGTTTTTAGGGTTTTTAAATTATTAGGGATTTTTATAGTTTTTTAGGAAATTAATTGGTTTCTATGGTTTTAGGGATTTTAATGGGTTTTAGGGTTTTTTAGTATTTTTAGGGTTATTATGATTTTTTGGGGTTTTTGGGGTATTTATTTTATGTCTCTATGGCCTTTAATGTTTTTGTATATTTTTTTAAATTTTAAGGGTTTGAAGGGTTTTTAGAGTTTGTAGGGTTTTTTGATGTTTTAAAGGATTTTAGGTATTTTTAGGGATTTTATGGGTTTTAGTGTTTTTTTGTTAATTTTTATGGTTTTTAGGTTTTTTTCATTTTTCAGTGGTTTTAATAGTTTTGGGTTTTTATGTTTTTCTTTGGGTTTATCATTATTATTATGGGTTTTTTACATTGGGGGGGGGGGGGGTAGGGATTTTTAGGGTTTTTACTTTTTTATGGGAGTTTTAGGTATTTTGAAGGTTTTTAGGGGTTTTATTATTTATATCATTTTTTAGAGTTTTTAGAATTTTTTATCTAAATTAGGGGTCTGTAGTGTTTTAATTTTTTAGGGTTTTCATAGGTAATATTGATTTTTTAGGTTCCTTAGGTTCTTTTTGAGTTTTTAGGTTTTTTATATGTTTTATACTTTTTTTTACATTTTTAATGGTTTAAATGGTTTCTAGAGTTTTTAGTGGTTTTAGGGTTTTATAGGGTTTTGGGTTTTTAATGGTTTTTGGGTTTTTTTATTTCTTTTGGGGTTTTTGGGTTTTTTTATTTTTTATATTTTTTATATTTTTTCTAGAGGTGTAAAGTGTTTTTAGGGTTATTAGGTTTTCTTAGCGGTTTTCAGGGTTTTTAGGGTTTTTAGGGTTTTTCAATTTTTTGGGATTTTAAGGGTTTTTAGTATTTTTAGGGTTTTCGGGTTTTTAGGGATTTAAAGGCTTTCTGGTGTTTTTTGGATTTTTTCGGTTTATAGGGTTTTTATGAAGTTTTTGGTTTTTAGGAGGTTTTACTAGTTTTTACACTTTTTAGGGGTTTGAAGTGTGTTTAGATTTTTATTGTTTTCTTTGGGTCTAAATGGGGTTTGAGGGGGTTTTATGGGTTTTAGTTGTTTTTAATGTGTTTAGGGTTTTTAGATTTTTAATAATTGTTTGGTTTTTAAGAATTTTATGTGTTTTATGGGAATTAATGGTTTTATAGTTTTTTAAGGTTTTTATGGATTTTTAGATTTTTTGGGAATTTAGAATTTTCATGGTTCTTAGAGTTTTTCGGAATTTTAGGTATTTTATGTTTTATTAGGGCATTTATGGTTTATAGGGTTTTTGGAATTTATGGTTTTTAGGGTTTTTAGAATTTTTTGTTTTTAGGGGATTTAAGTGTTTTTAGGTTTTAATAGATTTCATATGTATTTTTAGGGTTTTAGGGTTATTTATATTTTTCAGGATTTAGGGAGTTTCTAGTTTTTATTATTTTTTATGATTTTTATGTATTTTGAGGGGTTTTTCAAGTTTTTGGTTTTAAAGTGTTTTTTGGGTTTTTATATTTTTCACAGATTTAGGGTTTTATTTGATTGTTGTAGGATTTTTATGTTTTTTAATCTTTACTTACATTTTTATGGATTTGAATGGTTTTTAGAGTTTTTAGTGTGATTTCATGGTTTTTATGGTTTTTTTTGTTTTTTAAGATCTTTAGAGAGTTTTTATGGTTTTTATGGTTTTTAATGTTTTTAGGGTTTTTAGATTTTTAGTATTTTGCAGGATATAAAGTGTTTTATGTGTTTTTGGGACTTTCATGTTTTCGTTGTTTTTATCAGGTTTTAGGGTTTTTTATGATTTTAGGAATTTTTAAGGATCTTTTTTCAATATTTATGGTTTTTAGAGTTTTAGTTTTTTTAATGGATTTTATGTTTTTAGGTTTTTAGGGGGTTTTAGGGTTTTTACAGTTTTTAGGTTTTTTGGAGTTTTAAGTATTTTTATATTCTTAAGGTTTTATTAGGTTATTTCTTATATTTTAAGGTTTTTATGTATTTATGGATTTTTAGGGGTTTGTAGGATATTTATAGTTTTTTAGGGTTTATTATAATGGTTGAGGTTTTTATTCGTTTTTAGGATTATTAGGAGTCGTATGGTTATTTTGGGTTTTTCAGGTTTTTTTGAGTTTCTATGGGTTTTAATGGTTGTTAATTTATTTAATGTTTTTAAGTGTTTAATGAGTTTTTAGAGAGTGTTTAAGGGTTTAATGTTTTTAGGGGGGTTGGTTTTTAGGTTTTTTAGTGTTTTGAGGTTTGTAAGGGTTTTAAGTGTTTTTAGCTTTTTGAGGGTTTCTTTATGTTTTTCATGTTTTTTTGAGTTTTAATGTTTTCATAGGTTTTAATGATTTTTATAACTATTATGGATTTTCATGTTTTTTTCTATTTTGAGGGGTTTTATGTGTTTTTAGTGTTTTTAGGGTTTTTAGGGTTTTTAGGGTTTTTATCATTTAGTAGTTTTAGGGATTTTATGTGTTCTTTGGTTTTAAAGGCCTTATTTGTATTTTTTAGGGTTTTAATGGATTTCTACAATTTTTAGGATTCTTATGGATTTTTTTTTGATTTTATAGTTTTTGGGGTTTTAGGGGGTTTTAAGGTTTTAGGGACATTTAGGGTTTTATACTTTTTATGGGTTTTTTAGTTTTTAGTGTTTATTTATTTTAGTTTATAGGGTTTTAGATGTTTTTTAGAGTTTTTCAAAAGTTTTTAGGGTTTTAAAATGTTTTTAAATTTTTTAGTGTTTCTAATATTTTGCATTATTTTTAGTGGTTTTTAAACTTTTATAGGTTTTTATGGTTTTTAGGGTTTATGGGGTTTTAGGGTTTCTAGGGTTTTAATCATTTTTATGTTTTTAGGGACATATGTATTTTTAGGTTATGAAATTTTTCTTTGGAGGTTTCAAGGAATTTTACATTTTGGGGAATTTTTTTGGATTTTTTTCATTTTATGTTTTTTTAGTTTTCTTAGAAACTTTTTGGTTTTATTGGGGTTTTTGGGTTTTTTGGGTTATTTGGGGCTTTTGGGGTTTTACCATTTTATGTGGGTTTTATGTTTTTTATTTTTTTTATTTTTTTCTTAGGGGTTTTCAAGTTTTTTTTGTTTTTGTTAAATTTTTAGGGGTTTTTGGGATTCTTATAGTTCTTTTGGGGTTTTGGTGGTTAGGGGGTTTTAGGATGTAAGGGTTTTATGGTTTATTTGGGTTTCTAGCGGTTTATTTTGTTTTTTTAGTTTCAAATTATCTTTAATTCTTTTAGGGGTTTAAAGTGTTTTAGAGTTTTCTGTGGTATTTTAGGTTTTTTATGGGTTTATAGGTTTTAGGGGCTTTAGTGGTTTTAGTTGTTTTAGTGTTTTTATCATTTTTTAGGATTTATTGCATTTTTTAGATTTTTTGGTGTTTAAATTGTTTTTTATATTTTAAGCATTTCTTAGTGTTTTCAAGGTTTTTAGGGTTTTTTATGATTTTAGTGATTTTTTTGTTTTTATAATTTTTATCATTTTTATTGATTTAGAGGTTTTTTAAGGTTTTTAAGGTTTTTTAGATTTTTTATCATTTTTATGGGTTTTATGAATTTTTAGGATTTTATGGCTTCTATAGGGTTTTCAGGGTTTTGGGTATTTTATGTTTTTTTGGATTTTCAATCCTTTTATGATTTTTATGGTTTTTAGTGTTTTTAGGATTTATGAGGGTTTTTAAGAATTTTATGGTTTTTATGGGTTTTTAATTATTTTATGTTTTTTATTTTTTATGGGGCTTAATAATTTCTATGTTTATAGGGATATTAAGGGGTTTTAGGGTTTATAATGACTTTTTAGGTTTTTAGGGGTTTTTAGTTTTTTATTTTTTTATGATCTTCCTATGGTTTTTAGGGTTTTGTATTTTTTTATGTATTTACAGATTTGTAGTTATTTTTTAGGATTTGTAATAATTTTAAGTGTCTTTAGGAATCTTAAGGGTTTTAGGGTTTTTTTATGATTTTTAGGGGTGATTGTTTTTAGCCTTTCTAGGTTTTTAGGGGTTTTAAATGTTTACATGTTTTTAATGTTTTCTTAGGTGTTTTCAAGGTTTTTACGGTTGTTATGTTTTTACGGATTTTTATGGATTTTTTTTTATATTTTTATAGTTTTTAGGGTTTTGCGGGTTCATTATTGGTTCCTAGAATTTTTTTTTTTTTTTTTGTTGTTTTGGGTTTTAAGGATTTTTTATGTCTTTAGGGGTTTTCATGGTTTTTTAGAGTTTTAATGTTTTGGGGGATTGATTTATTTTTATAATTTTTTGTGGTTTTAGGGTTTTTATTCTTTTTTATATTTTTATGGTTTTTGGGGGGGTTTTATGTTGCATAGGTTGTTTATATTTTGTTATGATTTTTAATGATTTTTTATGTTTTTTAAGTTTTTAAGTGTTCTAAGGGTTTTTAGTTTTTTAAGTTTCTCGTAGGTGTTTTAGGGGTTTTAAGGTTTTTTTTGTTTTTAGGGATTTTTGAGATTTTTAAGAATTTTTTACTTTTTTTTGTCTAAGGGACATTGGGGGTTTTTATGGATTTAGGGGGTTTTTTAACAATTTTTTTAGGGGGTTTAAGTGTTATTAGGTTTTTAAGGTTTTATTAGGGTTTTTCTAGGTTTCTTTGCTTTTTTTGGTTTCCAATGATTTTTTGGGTTTTTTAGGATTTTGATAATTTTTATGGGTTTAGGGTTTTTGATGGTTTTTATGGTTTGTTTTGGCCTTTGTAAAATTCTCAGTATAACATTCCATAATTGATGGTAGAATATTTCATTCAAGATATCAACCTCGACTTTTGAGAAACAGTTTGTCAGTTGAAAAAAACTGTATTACCATATGATGAATATCAAAATAATGTAAAGGTAATAGAAGGGTTGTAATGTCAAATTGACATAGCATCTCTCTTGGTTTCCCAACATCTAATGGTTGAAAAATAGCAGAGAACCATTCATCGTGCATGCCTCAATCCTCTAAAGATGCTATGCCAGTTAATTTATAATTTCACATATGGTGTTTGTATTAGAGGATAGTGTGCACATGGAGAATTATATTTCATTGTACTCCAGAATCAACGAAATCAACCAAAAGTTGTATCATTAAATGATATTTCTCATAGTCATCCATAATCAACAGATTTTGCATGTAATCAAAAGTTTTCTCAAGAACCGGCCTCAACAAGCTCTCATCAGAGTCAGACCTAAAGAAAAGAAGTTGTTGAGTTAATTTTACATCAATAATATGAGAATCGTGAACATGCCTCACTATTAGAGGATGTTAGCCATCAGATAACAAAAATTTCTAGAATCGCACAACGATCTTCTAAAACAGGTTATTTGAGATGTTGTTAGATAATGCACCAAGGTAATGTTCGAAACAAAATTCATAAAATCGGTAGATAAACTGCGTGAATCTCATCCATATTAGTTCAAGAACCACCCCACCTTATTGGGTTGGGGGATCGTTCAATTAAAACGTTAAGTTCATTATACAATTTTCAAAGGTTTGAAGAAGAATAACAGGAACATCCCTAGCCTACAGGGTTGGGGGATTTTTCCCATCTACAATCCCCTCCCAACGGATGTCAGTTTTCTCCCAATTAGAGAAGGAGACACAAATAAAGTGCACTAAAGAAATATCCAAGGATTTACTTTAGGTTATTGTCCATCAAAAATATCCTATGAATCCGTCATATAAGAGACCAGAGTCTCATAGAAGATATAGAGGAATATAATCTTAAAAACATACTGACTGAATGCTGTCAAAGCATTACGCATTAGTAAATTTAATGAACACCATTACAGAAGATCCTCTAAAAAATGGGTCTAGTTTAGGGGACTCGGAATATGATATTTTTATCTATAATATGGTACCCAATGAAATAAATTAATAAGGTGTACGAACTTGAAAGCATAGGCTTACCAAAAATCTAGGTTTGCCTTCCATTAACCAACTCCCACCCCTCCAAATGGCACCTAACAAGGGGAAATGTTAAAGTCATATTGTATCCCACTTATCCACTGGATAAGGTCAATCTCTTTTTCTTTAATGGATATTTTCATAGCATGAAGAGGGGATGAAAGAGTTGAAAAGGCTCAATATAGAGTTACTTCAAATCATCATTTCTACTAGACATACTCCCGAGGAAGATCCTCAACATGCACATCATGTAGGAGGTCCCCAACAAAGAGGATTTGTGGTAACTATAGATGTGGATAATTAATTCCCTCCATTGGGTACACAACCAATGCAGGATCAAACACATACCGATAATTATACTCCTATTGGTTATGTAAGGAAAATACCAGCACCATCACCAGTGGTTTTACTAGTCATTCCACGAGATAAATCTCCAGTTGTTGTACCTTTATAGGTTATAGCTCATCTGAATATTCCCCAAATGTTTATGAACACAATTGAGGCATTAATGACTCGATTTGAATATATGGAGGAATGACGTGCACCAGTTCAGCAGGAAAAGAGAGCTTACCCTAAATGGGTTGACCTGATTCCTCCCCCCACAAAATTTTGTGAATACCATGTTTCTAATCTTTAATGGTTTGGGAGATTTTGAACAACACATAACACATTTTTTTGCTCATTGTTTTCACATGATGGGAAATCCTAAACAACAAGAAGTAGTAGAACTCAAGTGTTTTGTGCAGTCATTACAGGGACCAGATTTTTTCTCTTATGCATGTTTACAATCTCGAACAATTATTGTGTGGGAAGATCTATGTTAAAAATTCCTTCTCCGATTTAGATCAAATAAACCAAAGGCAATTGTTTTTTATCTCACCATTTGAAGACATTGGGAGAATGAAAGAGTTTCTGATTTAATTTCTCGATGGAAAGGAATAACGTATCCTTTAAGTCTGGAACTCCCTCAATAATATTTTCATCCAATTTGTGTGGAAAATCTGTGTGATGAGATACGCGCACCACTGATCCTTTTGAAATACATAGGATTGTTTTGAGACCTTACATCAACATATCAATATATAGAAGACTCTATTATGAAAACTAAGGCTAAAACTCGTGTAATTCCATCAGCTCTGAGAAGGAGAATAGGAAAAGCAGAGGATGCTACCCTTACACTTAAGCAAGCACTATTATTTTATTCCACTTCAAAACCTTGACTATATCAAAGGGCTCTGCCTCTAGAGCACTAGCAAAAATGACCACCTCATCAAGATGATCAAAGAGATCAAAGGTAGAAACATCTTGAGGAATTAAAAATGAAATGTTTATTCCTTATGGAATGAACATGTTCCTGGTTACTTCATCTCAGCTCTGGAAAACAATTTGGATCAGTTTCCATGGCTGAAGAAACCAAAATAAAATAAGGAGATAAAGATATTATGAATTATTTTTCCTTTCACCAGATATTGGGGAATCCCATTCCGGAGTGTTTTATTTTCACAGACCTCCTGCGAAAAATTATAGACTCTGGACAAATGAAACTGATATTTTTTTAAACTCAAGTATCATGTGTTACTTCTACTAATTCTAAGGAAGAAGGTGAACGGTAGGAAATTAAAATTAAAAATGTGCAGAAATATGATGATTTGATGATCAAGAAAATGATATACTAAACTCATTCCATTCTAAAAACATATTTGAAACAACTGATTGATTCTTCCACCACTTATTCCATAGTAAAACCACCTTCATCAGAAGGTTTATCCTCAATGAAATGAGGTGATCAAAAGGGAAAAGAGAAGTTAGAAGAAGATGATCATGTGTTAAGGCCAAAGTTATCCTAAACCCTGGAATATTTCATTACATCAACTTCAAAATAATGGGAACCACCCTGTCAAATGGTATTACCAGAACCAACATGTCAGGAAGAATCATTATCAGATAAAGAATTGATCTTTGGTTCCGTCAACGTCATCCACTTAACAGATCCTTATGCCAATGGTGATCTTGATTATAATGAGCCTGAGTTACTTTTACATAATTGGGGAACCATAGGAAGGGTCCCAGGTCGAGTATACATGGGAAGATGTGGGTATTCTAGAGGCCACTATTTTAACTCTACCCCTACTCAAACCGTGTATGTGGCGGAAACTCAAGGAAGATCCATACAGCGGGCTCAACAAGAATGATGAGATTCTTCCACGCAAGACAGGTTTGGTCCTAGAACGATTATTTTAGAGGACCAATTTGAAGTCACGCCATCTTTCTCTTCGCAGGTAACTAGACCTAATCAGAATAATCTACCAAAGCCAATAGTATTTCCAACTTCTACTCCAACACATGATACATCTTCATCAGAAGCATCCATTTCCAAGTCACCTACAAAACCACATCTCCATACTAGGAAATGCAGACCTTCGGAAAAAACTATGATTTCATGAAACAATTGGCCAAATTACAGGCCATGTTTTCAATTTTTGATGTATAAAGTCTATAAAAAGATATTTGAGAAGCACTTATTGAGGCTTTGTTAATTCCTCAATATTTTGAAACTGAATTTTTTGCTGCGGAAGTTTACCGTATTGAGAATGATTCTAGAGAATGTCATGCAGTCATATATTTTATATATGAAGATAAAGATGATGTTTTACATTGACATATTATTCCCTTGTATATATCTGGAAAGGTCAATGATATAGAAATCTGACAAGCCTTCATTGATAATGGCTCTAGAGTCAACTTGATTCCCGTTCATATACTTAGATGATTGGGCATGAATGAATCTGACTTATCTCCTTCTAATTCAATTTTTCAAGTATATGAAAAGAATGGGAAAGCAAATCTAGGCATGATTACACTCAGAACTCAATTTGGAGATCTTGTATCTAATTTAGATTTCATGGTTGTTCTTCAGGACACAACCTTCAACATTCTTCTTGGAAGGCCTTTGCTACATCAACATGAAACCACACCTTCATCATATCACTAGTGTCTTAAGTACTATTTCAATGGTCAAATAGGGAGATTGTATAGTGATAAGGTTCCATTTAAAACATGTGAATGTCAATACATTGTGGAAGATTTTTATCACACAAAGGGAACGATGTCCATAACAAAATAGATAACCAGAGTTAGTGTTCCAAATGGACTGGAAATGCTCCCAACAAACCAATTCATACAGTTGAGTACAAATTATGTGTTACCTATCATTCAAATTGAAAGGGTAAAGCCAAATCCAATCAATTGTTCTATTAAATCCATAATGATATTTATAGAAATCATGTCTCACAGAATGGGAGAAATTGAAGATTCACCAAGAAGTGATGTGTAGAGACCCATAGCTTGACTTACATGGACATTACATTACTTTTGTGGAATACTTAGTACATAACAAAAACACACACACAAGGATTGTAATAGTTTAGTGTCTTTGGAAACTCGGAATATAATCTTCTAATCCTGGAGAAAGATCTTCAACATCTCCCATAAAGATCTTCTTTTTTTATACCTAAAACATTTATTTATATCCTGGGGAAAAGAAAACATAAAAGGGTGAGCTCAAATGCTCAGTAAGGGTAAACAAAAGAAAAATCAATCACATCATATTCATAAGAACATAACTTTTGGAAATCTTAACCTGCAAAAGAGAGCATAATTTCATAACATGGGATAAATCATGGCAGTGAAATGTAATCACAATAATCATAACATAAAAAATGAAACTTTGTGGTATACACACATAATCATAGAGAATCTTTTCTTGTTAGTCAAGACTCATTTCCAAGACTATCTTAGTGGACAAAGTCCCTTTCTGAACCGAGTCACCCTCGTTCCAGTCCTGTTTCACTGAACCGGTATAACCTACCATTCCATCCATGTCTATCTCATGAGATATAAAATCTTTACCCAATGCATTGGAGGGAGATATAGGTCCCACCCATCTCATAATGAAACCATTCTTATGTGTTCCACAAAATCATAAACCATACATCATAGCATAACCCATTTAATAAAAATGGGAATCTTAAACATCGTGACATCATAAAACAATTCATATAAGATAAAGAAATTCATAAACATAATTCCATCACAACATAATCAAATCAATGTAATAATAGGGATAAAAAACAGAAACCTTTATTATCTTAGATGGAAAATAATTTTGATAAAACACTTGAACTCCATTCTTGAGGAAAATATCCTTTCTTCTTCAAAAACATTTTTCCTTTCTTAAAAGGTCATACGACTTTAAACTAAAAGAAGTTGATTAAAAATAAACTTGAAAACTTGTAAAGGAAGCTTCTTGGAAATAATGTTTTAAAAATCCATTCATGCCGTATAAGTTAAAAAAACATTCTTCTCGTACTTTTCTCGGAAAAGTCAAAAAGTACCTCGTACGAAAAACGACAAATGATTTCTTTCATATTCTTTACTAAAAACTCACCGAAGGGTAAAATTGGATTTCAACTATTGTAAGTCGATGGAAACAATATTACATATTTAGGTAACATGGATGTGGATGATAAAATACACCCCAATAAATTTCAAAGTATAAACAATCTCGGATAAAAATGAGATTGTGATATTTCCCTTACCTTAGGTCCGATTTGCTCCGTAAGTGTCTGAACCTCCTGTATAATGATTTAACTATTGTCATTGACTTATTACAGAATCATATTCATTGTTATGATATCATATATGGTTCACTTATGACTTTATATTACCCGTTCTTTTGTAAATTCATGTTAAAGTAGCGTTTTGGGTAAAATCGTCTCATTTGTTGTTCGTGTTTTTAACTTGTAATTATTAATATGATTACTTGGATCATGATTACTTATATCCAGAATTTAAAACATGATTTATATATAATATATATTCAGAATATACATTTATATATAATATATTGATAAATGGAATGAAATACACCGTTCATGGAGATGGTAGTCCGTACGTACGCATGAACGCTGTTTTCGTTTCCTTATTGAGTTGAATGGAATTAAGTAGATGAGATACATATAAATATACATAAATACAGTATAATTATTATGTAATATATTTCATTAGTACTTATTATATATACTTTATAATCATTCATGAATGGTTAATCATTGAGAATGAATCTCATCGCGTCGTGGAGACGGTAGTCCGTACGTACGCACGAGCGATGATATCGTTCCCATGGTCGTGGAATTGTGTTTAAGTGCATGTATACTATTTCAGTATCAATATCAATTTATAATAATCATATATAGTTATTTATTACACCATTATACCCATCCAATTAAGGTGGTGGCGGAAAATAGATTACACCACGGCGTGGAGATGGTATTCCGTACGTACGCACGCGCGATGATTTCCTTTTTCCGTAGGATGGATAGAAGGTTAATTAGAGTTGTTTCATATTTATAATAACATATCAGTATATAAGAAATACTTATGTTATTACTTTATCATGAAACAACTAAATAAGAAGAAGTTGAAGAAGAATGAAATTGAAAAAGATCGGTAATGGATATTACCTCTTTTTGACGCGCCTTCACTTATCCTCCACTTAAAGAACTAAGGATGGTCTTTGAAGAAGACCAGGACATCTAGGATGATACTAGGGATGTGGAGAAGAGATTTTTTCAGGGTTTGGCCGAGATTTAATGCTAAAATTGGTGTGAGGAGGAGAGGGAGGAGGTTCCCTTTTATAAGGGAGGAGAGGGGCATCTTAGGAAAATCTCAAAATATTATTTAATATTAAGGTCAAATTCGGTTTATAATGGTTCCAAATGGTCTTATTTCGAAGCTAACGTGGGGATGGGTAGAAAGCATCTCATCCAATAGGATTTAGACAAGTTTAGTTTATTATTTTAACCTTATCAATTAGATTTAACTCTAAGTTAAATAATTTAACTTTTACCGTGTCTTTTTGTTTTCTTACACTATATGGTTAATAAACTTACTATATCAAGCCAAACGAACCCCAAGTTGTTTATTATTAATATATCTATACTTATCTAAGTCATTTGGCCGAACCTTATATTTTTAGGAATTAAATAACAATTAATAATATAATATCTGTTTTAAAAACTAATTTATGTCAATTTTGACACTATTTGGTACATGATTTTTATGAAATTTCTAACAGAATGATAAGTTCTAAACAAGTTACTTAAATCAACAATAACATGTCATATTAACATAGAAAATTAGTGTAAGTCATAAAAAGTCTCAAATTACATTTATTTGGGAATTTATAACATCAATTATGTTAATATTTTCATAAAAAGGTAATTACTGCATCATCGTTGTGTCATAAATAAATTAAATTATTTAAAGTATAAAAATTATAAATAAAAAACCATTATGTATGAAATATTTTTATCTTTATAATGAATATTTATAGACGAATTTATCTTATGTATAACCCTATATTAAAAATGTTTTAGTAAATAAACTTTGATTTTAACTCTTTTAACTCTTCTTTGAATTAAATAATAATAAATGTCCTAATCTAATCCAAGTGGGCCTAAATGATAATATTTTACACTTAAGGTTGTTTTTGGTCGAGATACACTTGTCCAATAGGATTAGGACATGTGTTAGGGTAATATTAATATCATTTGTACCCTTAATTAACCTATTTACTTTTAACCGTGGTAATTAAAAGTAAGAAGTTACTATTCACCAAAAATTATTTTCATCTCATTGAACCACATTTTACTTACTAACATCAACTGTGTCTCTCGGATTTTTGAAATTCCATTCACAGAAGCGGTAAAATTAAGATTTATGAAAAAATTAATTTTTTTAACTACCACTTAGTAGTTTCACTATTCATCAAAAATTGAAGTTTTTCAGAAAAATGCCAAAATTTCACCCTGAGCTATAATTGATATTCCGAATTCAAAAATGATTTCTATTTTAAAAAATTCCCAACATATAAGTTTCATTAATTAATTTTATAATTAATTTCCGCTATCACAACAAATAGCGTGTTTTTAAGAGATAATAACTATCAAAAGATTAACACTTGTTTATGTCTGGTGTAAATGTGAAATTACATCCAATGACCAAAATTGTATTGAATTGTAAAAATATATTCTAGATATACTTTAAAAACACTCAAATTAACAATTTATCACTATTAATTATTTCGATTTAAAAAAGTTGTTTTTAATTAAAATTTAGTAATTTTCACTATTCATCAGAATATGAAAGTTATCCGAAAAGTACCAAAATTTCACCTTAGGCTAAATTCGATACTCCGAATCCAAAAATGAAGTCCATTTTGAGAGATAAAATTTCTAAAATTTTAAAAAGGTTGTTATTACTATTCATAACGGCTAGTTTTAATAATATTTTAATAGCATATCATTGTTTAGTGAAACTCGGTATTGCGTACTACACACGCTATCGAGGAAGGTCGCGATTGCGTGTAATACAAGGAAAGTCAAGGATGTGTGTTGTGCAAGCTCCTTTTGATGTAGCGTACAACACAAGACATTAGTGAAATAAAAAAGAATATTTTTCATAAAATCTCGGGCTGTTACATTCTACCCCCTTAAAATGAATTTCGCCCTTGAAATTCGTCGGGGTTATAAATGGTTTAATATTTGAAAGTTTATTTAATAGAAATCCACATAGTAAAAAGGAATACCAAACCCAATCTTTAAAAAAAACAAAAGTATGAAACGTAACAGTTACTCAAATAAACTAATCACTGGGTTTCCACATAGGTGAAAATATGGATATGGAAGAGAAATCTAACCATTATGTTCTGATGGAGAGTGGTAGAGAACATGGCTATGGAAAAGCCAACAATCACAAATCCATAAATTTGTGACGATCTAGGGTAGCATCTGATTCATCAGATATAAGGGCACTAGGACAACATTTTTGGTTTTCATGATCGTTTCCCTAAAGTTGAAGAATTTGAATTAGAATAAATACTTACTTTATTTTGGTACAATCTCACTGTTGTTTGTGCCTTGAACAATTTCCACTTCATCTCTTTAATAAATAAAGTTGAATTTGTTATTCATGAAGTGTTAGCAGATCATGTGATAGAATGACGGGTCATTCCATCTGTCTCAAACAAAAGGTTAGGAAAAATTATATACATAAGTCGATCTATAGTGAGATTAATCATATATGGTTCCTAAAATGGATGTATACTTCATATATCATACTGCTTAATATAATAAAACTAGTTTCTACTAAACAGGGACTTCCTGTAGGCCAGTGGTAGGCGATAAAGGCCAGCCTCACTTCGGTTGTGGGTTTGATTCCCACAGCCTTTTCCGACGCGATGGGCTGTCGCCCATCCTGCAGGTTTTCCTTTTTCTAAAACTACATTACTATAACATCCCATCAATAATATCGAAAAAAGAACTTCTATCCTTAAACAATACTAACATATGTCCAACATAATCCATTCCAATCTTTAGGCTTATCCATAATACTGCAGTCCACTCTCATAACATAGTTAAAATGATTACCAGAGATTTAATACCATCGTTGATCCCCATATATCATAAGATATGTTTTATTGGTCACATTCCAAACATTCAAAGTCCTTAATCAGGTATTCTCTTGAATACCCATTGAACCTTAGTGAAAACATGAATGCAGTTAAAAGTTAACACCTTCCACATACCAAAATCCTCAAAATTCTATATACTCAAATCATGATATCACTTAGTCCTTATATCAATCATGAGCTCATGAATACTGTTAAACATTTCATTTTCTCGTTTTCCCTTCATTATGCGCATAATATCTCAATCACTTTGAATACCACATTAGATCAATACATAAATATTCCAATGCTCCATGATACAATATTAATTTGGAATCCCATTACATAAACACTTAATCATTCCACCACATCGTTGTCATATTCAACATCTCCAATAGTGATCGCATGTGACTTCCCTTTATCCTTTGCCTTCAGTGGTTTCTCATGTTGATCATCACTAACCCTTGTATTAGGGAATTTATTAGCATAATGCCCAATTTCCTTGCACATGAAGCATCGAAGTGTTGGTTGTTCGTTCTCTGCAGTGTTTGCTTTATTCACATCATTAGAAACCCTTTTTCGATTACTTCGACACTCAACCGCTTGATGACCTTCTTTTCCACACTTAAAACATTTTCTAGTCCCTTTAAGACAATCTCCACCATGCTTTTTTCCACACTTTGTGCATAAGTAAACATTCATCTTCTTTTCACCATTATTCTGAGATTTCTCCTTGAACTCCATCTTTCGTTTCTTGTCAAAACCATGAGATGGATATGTAACACCAACTTCCATTTCTACCTTGATAGCACAACGCACAATTTCTTCATAGCTACTGAAGTCTCTTATAGCTAATGCCCTTCGAAGACTTGGTTTTAAGCCACTGAAAAATCGATCAACTTTACTTTCAGGTTGGATGATAATGCCAGATGCATACCTTGCAAGTCTTGTAAAATTTGCTTCGTATATACCAACAGATTCATCATCCTTTTGCTTTAGTTCAAGAAACTCATTCTCTATCTTTGTTCGAAGAATACGAGGAATGTACTTATTGAAAAATAAGTTCTTGAACTCGTCCCATTCCATGGAGTCAGTTTCATCACTTTGCCTCGTATTCTTGATAAGATTCCACCATTGATCAGCTTCACCTTCCAAACGATATACTGCTCAGATGACTTTATCATGTTCAGAACATTGAATAACTGAAAATATCTTTTTAGTGTTACTGATCCATTGTTCAGCAACAAGTGGATCAGAAGTCCCACTGAAAGAAGGTGGACGTTGCCTCATGAAGGACTCAATAGAATATTGTTCCCTTCTCTACTCATTTGGAAGTCCAGAATGATTCATAGCTTGTGTGAGTATAGCAATAAGATTTTGCACTACATCTCCCATAACATTTGTTTTTTCAGGAGGACAATCATTGAATTGTCCATTGCATTGATCAACACGGTTCCTTCGGGTTCCAGCCATCGTCTAAAACCCAAAAAGAATAGTGTGAGAGGCAAAAATCATGCTAGGGAAAAAAACATAATAAAGGGGGAGTACCTTCAATATCTAACATCATAGGTTTAATTCTATGATCGTTGGCATAATTCTAGTACTATAACCTATACGTATACTTAACCTTAGGGACATCCCTAGGCATACCTTAGAAATATCTCTAGGGATCTCACTAACGTTTTTGTATCCTAGTTTCCAAAGGTTGACTAAACCTTTCCTCTGATACCAACTGTAGAGACCTGAAGCTTGACTTACATGGACATTACATTACTTTTGCGGAATACTTAGTACATAACAAAAACACACAAACAAGGATCGTAATAGTTTAGTGTCTTTTGAAACTCGGAATATAATCTTCTAATCCTTGTGAAAGATCTTCAACATCTCCCCTAAAGATCTTCTTTTTTTTATACCTAAAAACTTTCTTTATATCCTGGGGAAAAGAAAACATAAAAGGGTGAGCTCAAATGCTCAGTAAGGGTAAAAAAAAGAAAAATCAATCACATCATATTCATAAGAACATAACTTTTGGAAATCTTAACCTGCAAAAGAGAGCATAATTTCATAACATGGGATAAATCATGACAGTGAAATGTAATCACAATAATCATAACTTAAAGCATGAAACTTTGTGGCATACACACATAATCATAGAGAATCATTTCTTGTTAGTCAAGACTCATTTCCAAGACTATCTTGGTGGACAAAGTCCCTTTCTTAACCGAGTCACCCTCGTTCCAGTCCTGTTTCACTGAACCGGTATAACCTACCGTTCCAGCCATGTCTATCTCATGAGATATAAAATCTTTACCCAATGCATTTGAGGGAGATATAGGTCCCACCCATCTCATAATGGAACCATTCTTATGTGTGCCACAAAATCATAAACCATACATCATAGCATAACCCATGTAATAAAAATGGGAATCTTAAACATCGTGACATCATAAAACAATTCATATAAGATAAAGGAATTCATAAACATAATTCCATCACAAAATAATCAAATCAATGTAATAATATGGATAAAAAACAGAACCCTTTATTATCATAGATGGAAAATAATTTTGATAAAACACTTGAACTCCATTCTTGAAGAAAATATCCATTCTTCTTCAAAAACATTTTTCCTTTCTTAACAGGTCATACGACTTTAAACTAAAAGAAGTTGATTAAAAATAAACTTGAAAACTTGTAAAGGAATCTTCTTGGAAATAATGTTTTAAAAATCCATTCATGCCGTATAAGTTAAAAAAACATTCTTCTCGTACTTTTTTCGGAAAAGTCAAAAAGTACCTCGTACAAAAAACGACAAAAGATTCCTTTCATATTTTTTACTAAAAACTCACTGAAGGGTAAAAATGGATTTAAACTATTGTAAGTGGATGGAAACAATATTACATATTTAGGGAACATGGATGTGGATGATAAAATACACCCCAGTAAATTTCAAAGTATAAACAATCTCGGATAAAAATGAGATTGTGATATTTCCCTTACCTTAGGTCTGATTTGCTTTGTAAGTGTCCGAACCTCCTGAATAATGATTTAAATAATGTCATTGACTTATTACAGAATCATATTCATTGTTATGATATCATATATGGTTCACTTATGACTTTATATTACCCGATCTTTTGTAAATTCATGTTAAAGTAGCGTTTTGGGTAAAATCGTCTCATTTGTTGTTGGTGTTTTTTACTTGTAATTATTAATATGATTACTTGGATCATGATTACTTATATCCAGAATGTAAAAAATGATATATATATATAATATATATTCAGAATATACATATATATAATATATTGATAAATGGAATGAAATACACCGTTCATGGAGACGGTAGTCCGTACGTATGCATGAACGCTGTTTTCGTTTCCTTATTGAATTGAATGGAATTAAGTAGATGACATACATATAAATATACATAAATCCAGTATCATTATTATGTCATATATTTCATTAGTACTTATTATATATACTTTATAATCATTCATGAATGGTTAATCATTGAGAATGAATCTCATCGCGTCGTGGAGACGGTAGTCCGTACGTACGCGCGAGCGATGATATCGTTCCCATGGTCGTGGAATTGTGTTGAAGTGTATGTATACTATTTCAGTATCAATATCAATTTATAATAATTATATATAGTTATTAATTACACCATTATAGCCATCCAATTAAGGTGGTGGTGGAAAATAGATTACACCATGGCGTGGAGACGGTATTCTGTACGTACGCACGCGCGATGATTTCCTTTTTCCATAGGATGGATAGAAGTTTAATTAGAGTTGTTTCATATTTATAATAACATATAAGTATATATGAAATACTGATGTTATAACTTTATCATGAAACAACTAAAGAAGAAGAAGTTGAAGAAGAAAGAAATTGAAAAAGATCGGTAATGGATATTACCTCTTTTTGACGCGCCTTCACTTATCCTCCACATAATGATCTAAGTATGGTATTTGAAGAAGACCAGGACATCTAGGATGATACTAGGGAAGTGGAGAAGAGATTTTGGCAGGGGTTTGCCAAGCTTGAATTCTCAAATTGGTGTGAGGAGGAGAGGGAGGAGGTGCCCTTTTATAAGGGAGGAGAGGGGCATCTTAAGAAAATCTCAAAATATTATTTTATATTAAGGTCAAATTCGGTTTATAATGGTTCCAAATGGTCTTATTTCGAAGATAAAGTGGGGATGGGTCGCAATACTCTCATCCAATAGTATTTAGATAAGTTTAGGTTATTATTTTAACCTTATCAATTAGATTTAACTCTAAGTTAAATAATTTAACTTTTACCATGTCTTTTTGTTTTCTTACACTATATGGTTAATAAACTTACTATATCAAGCCAAACTAAACCCAAGTTGTTTATTATTAATATATCTATCCTTATCTAAGTCATTTTGCCTAACCTTAGATTTTTATGAATTAAATAAAAATTAATAATATAATATTTGTTTTAAAAACTAATTTATGTCAATTTTTACACTATTTGGTACATGATTTTTATGAAATTTCTAACAGAATGATAAGTTCGAACCAAGTTACTTAAATCAACAATAACATGTCATATTAACCTAGAAAATTAGTGTAAGTCATAAAAAGTCTCTAATTACATTTATTTGGGCATTTATAACATCAATTATGTTAATATTTTCTTAAAAAGGTAACTACTGCATCATCGTTGTGTCATAAATAAATTAAATTATTTAAAGTATACAAATTACAAATAAAATACCATTATGTAGGAAATATTTTTATCTTTCTAATGAATATTTATAGAATAATTTATCTTATGTATAACCCTATATTAAAAATGTTTTAGTAAATAAACTTTGATTTTAACTCTTTTAACTCTTCTTTGAATTAAATAATAATAAATGTCCTAATCTAATCCAAGTGGGCCTAAATGATAATATTTTACACTTAAGGTTGTTTTTGGTCGAGATACACTTGTCCAATAGGATTATGACATGTGTTAGGGTAATATTAATATCATTTTTACCCTTAATTACCCTATTTACTTTTAACCGTGGTAAATAAAAGTAAAAAGTTACTATTCACCAAAAATTATTTTCATCTCATTGAACCACATTTTACTTACTGAAATCAACTGTGTCTCTCAGAATTTTGAAATTCCATTCACAGAAGCGGTAAAATTAAGATTTATGAAAAAATTAAATTTTTTAACTACCACTTAGTAGTTTAACTATTCATCAAAAATTGATGTTTTTCAGAAAAATGCCAAAATTTCACCCTAAGCTATAACTGATATTCCGAATTCAAAAATTATTTCTATTTTACAAAATTCACAACATATAAGTTGCATTAATTAGTTTTATAATTAATTTCCGCTATCACAACAAATAGAGTGTTTTTAAGAGATAATAACTATCAAAAGATTAACACTTGTTTATGTCTGCTGTAAATGTGAAATTACATCCAATGACCAACATTATATTGAATTGTAAAAATATATTCTAGATATACTTTAAAACCACTCAAATTAACAATTTATCACTATTAATTATTTAGATTAAAAAAAGTTTTTTTTAATTAAAATTTAGTAATTTTCACTATTCATCAGAATATGAAAGTTATCCGAAAAGTACCAAAATTTCACCTTAGGATAAATTCAATACTCCGAATCCAAAAATGAAGTCCATTTTGAGAGATAAAATTTCTAAAATTTTAAAAAGGTTGTTATTACTATTCATAACGGCTAGTTTTAATAGTATTTTAATAGCATATCATTGTTTAGTGAAACTCGGTATTGCGTACTACACACGCTATCGAGGAAGGTCTTGATTGCGTGTAATTCAAGGAAATTCAAGGATGTGTGTTGTGCAAGCTTTTTTGGGTGTAGCTTACAACACAAGACATTAGTGAAATTAAAAAGAATATTTTTCATAAAATCTCGGGTTGTTACATTCTACCCCCTTAAAATGAATTTGGCCCTCGAAATTATTCAGGGTTATAAATGGTTTACTATTCGAAAGTTTCTTTAATAGAAACCCACATCGTAAAAAGGAATACCAAACCCAATCTTTAAAAAAAAAATTATGAAACGTAACGGTAACTCAAATAAACTAATCACTGGGTTTCTACATAGGTGAAAATATGGATATGAAAGAGAAATCTAACCATTATGTTCTGATGGAGAGTGGTAGAGAACATGGCTATGGAAAAGCCAGCAATCACAAAGCAATACATTTGTGATGATCTAGGGTACCATCTGATTCATCGGATATAAGGGCACTAGGACAACATTTTTGGTTTTCAAGATCGTTTCCCTAAAGTTGAAGAATTTGAATTAGAATAAATACTTACTTTATTTTGGTACAATCTCACTGTTGTTTGTGCCTTGAACAATTTCCAATTCATCTCTTAAATAAATGATGTTGAATTTGTTATTCGTGAAGTGTTAGAAGATCATGTGATAGAATGACAGGTCTTTCCATCTGTCTCAAACAAAAGGTTAGCAAAAATTATATACATAAGTCGATCTATAGTGAGATTAATCATATATGGTTCCTAAAATGGAATTATACTTCATATATCATACTGCTTAATATAATAAAACTAGTTTCTACTAAACAGGGACTTCCTGTAGGCCAGTGGTAGGCGATAAAGGCCAGTCGCACTTCGGTTGTGGGTTTGATTCCCACAGCCTTGTCCGACGCGATGGGATGTCGCCCGTCCTGCAGGTTGTCCTTTTTCTAAAACTACATCACTATAACATCCCATCAATAATATCGAAAAAAGAACTTCTATCCTTAATCAATACTAACTTATGTCCAACATAATCCATTCCAATCTTTAGGCTTATCCATAATACTGCAGTCCACTCTCATAACACAGTGAAAACGATTACCAGAGATTTAATACCATTGTTGATCCCCATATATCATAAGATATGTTTTGTTGGTCACATTCCAAACATTCAAAGTACTTAATCATGTATTCTCTTGAATACCCATTGAACCTTAGTGAAAACATGAATGCAGTTAAAAGTTAACACCTTCCACATACCAAAATCCTCAAAATTCTATATACTCAAATCATGATATCACTTAGTCCTTATATCAATCATGAGCTCATGAATACTGTTAAACATTTCATTTTCTCATTTTCCCTTCAATATGTGCATAATATCTCGATCACTTTGAATACCACATTAGACCAATACATAAATATTCCAATGCTCCATGATACAATATTATTTTGGAATCCCATTACATAAACACTTAATCATTCCACCACATCGTTGTCATATTCAACATCGCCAATAGAGATCGCATGTGACTTCCCTTTGTCCTTTGCCTTCAGTGGTTTCTCATGTTGATCATCACTAACCCTTGGATTAGGGAATTTATTAGCATAATGCCCCATTTCCTTGCACTTGAAGCATTGAAGTGTTGGTTGTGCGTTCTCTACAGTGTTTTCTTTATTCACATCATTAGAAACCCTTTTTCCATTACTTCGACACTCAGCTGCTCGATGACCTTCTTTTCCACACTTAAAACATTTTCTAGTCCCTTTAAGACAATCTCCACCATGCTTATTTCCACACTTTGTGCATAAGTAAACATTCATCTTCTTTTCACCATTATTCTGAGATTTCTCCTTGAACTCCATCTTTCGTTTCTTGTCAAAACCATGAGATGGATATGTAACACCAACATCCATTTCTACCTTGATAGCACAACACACAATTTCTTCATAGCTACTGAAGTCTCTTATAGCTAATGCCATTCGAAGACTTGGTTTTAAGCCACTGAAAAATCAATCAACTTTACTTTCAGGTTGGATGATAATGCCAGATGCATACCTTGCAAGTCTTGTAAAGTTTTCTTCGTATATACCAACAGATTCATCATTCTTTTGCTTTAGTTCAAGAAACTCCTTCTCCATATTTGTTCGGAGAATATGAGGAAAGTACTTATTGAAAAATAAGTTCTTGAACTCATCACATTCCATGGAGTCAATTTCATCCCTTTGCCTCGTATTCTTGATAAGATTCCACCAGTGATCAGCTTCTCCTTCCAAACAATATACTTCTCAGATGACTTTATCATGTTCAGAACATTGAATAACTGAAAATATCTTTTCAGTGGTATTGATCAATTGTTCAGCAACAAGTGGATCGAAAGTCCCACTGAAAGAAGGTGGACGTTGCCTCATGAAGGACTGAATAGAATATTGTTCCCTTCTCTACTCATTTGGAAGTCCAGAATGATTCATAGCTTGTGTAAGTATAGCAATAAGATTTTTCACTCCATCTCCCATAACATTTGTTTGTTCAGGAGGACAATCATTGCATTGTCCATTGCATTGATCAACACGGTTCCTTCGGGTTCCAGCCATCGTCTAAAACCCAAAAAGAATAGTGTGAGAGGAAAAAATCATGCTAGGGAAAACAACATTATAAAGGGGGAGTACCTTCAATATCTAACATCTTAGGTTTAATTCTATGATCGTTAGCATAATTCTAGTAATATAACATATACGTATACTTAACCTTAGGGACATCCCTAGGCATACCTTAGAAATATCTCTAGGGATCTCACTAATGTTTTCGTATCCTAGTTTCCAAAGGTTGACTAAACCTTTCCTCTGATACCAACTGTAGAGACCCGAAGCTTGACTTACATGGAAATTACATTACTTTTGCGGAATACTTAGTACATAACAAAAAAACACACCCAAGGATCTTAATAGTTTAGTGTCGTTGGAAACTCGGAATATAATCTTCTAATCCTGGTGAAAGATCTTCAACATCTCCCAGAAAGATCTTCTTTTTTTTATACCTAAAATCTTTCTTTATATCCCGGGGAAAAGAAAACATAAAATGGTGATCTCAAATGCTCAGTAAGGGTAAACAAAAGAAAAATCAATCACATCATATTCATAAGAACATAACTTTTGGAAATCTTAACCTGCAAAAGAGAGAATAATTTCATAACATGGGATAAATCAGGGAAGTGAAATGTAATCACAATAATCATAACTTAAAACATGAAACTTTGTGGAATACACACATAATCATAGAGAATCATTTATTGTTAGTCAATACTCATTGCCAAGACTATCTTAGTGGACAATGTCCCTTTCTGAACCGAGTCACCCTCGTTCCAGTCCTGTTTCACTGAACCGGTATAACCTACTGTTCTAGCCATGTCTATCTCATGAGATATAAAATCTTTACCCAATGCATTGGAGGGGGATATAGGTCCCACCCATCTCATAATGAAACCATTTTTATGTGTGCCACAAAATCATAAACCATACATCATAGCATAACCCATGTAATAAAAATGGGAATCTTAAACATCGTGACATCATAAAACAATTCATATAAGATAACGGAATTCATAAACATAATTCCGTCACAACATAATCAAATCAATGTAATAATAGGGATAAAAAACAGAACCCTTTATTATCATAGATGGAAAATAATTTTGATAAAACACTTGAACTCCATTCATGAGGAAAATATCCTTTCTTCTTCAAAAACATTTTTCCTTTCTTAACAGGTCATACGACATTAAACTAAAAGAAGTTGATTAAAAATAAACCTGAAAACATGTAAAGCAATCTTCTTGGAAATAATTTTTTAAAAATCCATTCATGCCGTATAAGTTAAAAAAACATTCTTCCCGTACTTTTGTCAGAAAAGTCAAAAAGTACCTCGTACGAAAAACGACAAAAGATTCCTTTCATATTCTTTACTAAAAACTCACCGAATGGTAAAATTGGATTTAAACTATTGTAAGTGGATGGAAACAATATTACATATTTAGGGAACATGGATGTGGATGATAAAACACACCCCAGTAAATTTCAAAGTATAAATAATCTCGGATAAAAATGAGATTGTGATATTTCCCTTACCTTAGGACCGATTTGCTTCGTAAGGGTCCAAACCTCCTGTATAATGATTTAAATAATGTCATTGACTTATTACAGAATCATATCAATTGTTATGATATCATATATGGTTCACTTATGACTTTATATTACCCGCTCTTTTGTCAATTCATGTTAAAGTAGCATTTTTGGTAAAATCGTCTCATTTGTTGTTCGTGTTTTTAACTTGTAATTATTAATATGATTACTTGGATCATGATTACTTATATACAGAATGTAAAACATGATTTATATATAATATATATTCAGAATATACATATATATAATATATTGATAAATGGAATGAAATACACCGTTCATGGAGACGGTAGTCCGTACGTACGCATGAACGCTGTTTTCGTTTCCTTATTGAATTGAATGGAATTAAGTAGATGACATACATATAAATATAAATAAATCCAGTATCATTATTATGTCATATATTTCATTAGTACTTATTATATATACTTTATAATCATTCATGAATGGTTAATCATTGAGAATGAATCTCATCGCGTCGTGGAGACGGTAGTCCGTACGTACGCACGAGCGATGATATCATTCCCATGGTCGTGGAATTGTGTTGAAGTGTATGTATACTATTTAAGTATCAATATCAATTTATAATAATCATATATAGTTATTCATTACTCCATTATACCCATCCAATTAAGGTGGTGGCGGAAAATATATTACACCACGGCGTGGAGACGGTATTCCGTACGTACGCACGCGCGGTGATTTACTTTTTCCGTAGGATGGATAGAAGGTTAATTAGAGTTGTTTCATATTTATAATAACATATCAGTATATAATAAATACTGATGTTATTACTTTATCATGCAACAACAAGATAATAATAAGTTGATGAAGAAAGAAATTGAAAAAGATCGGTAATGGATATTACCTCTTTTTGACGCGCCTTCACATATCCTCCACTTAAAGAACTAAGGATGGTCTTTGAAGAAGACCAAGACCTCTAGGATGATACTAGGGAAGTGGAGAAGATATTTTGGCAGGGGTTGGCCGAGCTTGAATGCTCAAATTGGTGTGAGGAGGAGAGGGAGGAGGTGCCCTTTTATAAGGAAGGAGAGGGGCATCTTAGGAAAATCTCAAAATATTATTTTATATTAAGGTCAAATTCGGTTTATAATGGTTTAAAATGGTCTTATTTCGAAGATAAAGTGGGGATGGGTCGAAATCCTCTAATCCAATAGGATTTATACAAGTTTAGGTTATTATTTTAACCTTATCAATTAGATTTAACTCTAAGTTAAATAATTTTACTTTTACCGTGTCTTTTTGTTTTCTTACACTATTTGGTTAATAAACTTACTATATCAAGCCAAAAGAACCCCAAGTTGTTTATTATTAATATATCTATCCTTATCTATGTCATTTGGCCAAACCGTAGATTTTTAGGAATTAAATAACAATTAATAATATAATATTTGTTTTAAAAACTAATTTATGTCAATTTTGACACTATTTGGTACATGATTTTTATGAAATTACTAACAGAATGATAAGTTCGAACCAAGTTACGTAAATCAACAATAACATGCCATATTAACCTAGAAAATTAGTGTAAGTCATAAAAAGTCTCAAATTACATTTATTTGGGCATTTATAACATCAATTATGTTAATATTTTCTTAAAATGGTAATTACTTCATCATCGTTGTGTCATAAATAAATTAAATTATTTAAAGTATAAAAATTACAAATAAAATACCATTATGTAGGAAATATTTTTAGCTTTCTAATTAATATTTATAGACGAATTTATCTTATGTATAAACCTATATTAAAAATGTTTTAGTAAATAAACTTTGATTTTAACTCTTTTAACTCTTCTTTGAATTAAATAATAATAAATGTCCTAATCTAATCCAAGTGGGCCTAAATGATAATATTTTACACTTAAGGTTGTTTTTGGTCGAGATACACTTGTCCAATAGGATTAGGACATGTGTTATGGTAATATTAATATCATTTTTACCCTTAATTACCCTATTTACTTTTAACTGTGGTAAATAAAAGTAAAAAGTTACTATTCACCAAAAATTATTTTCATCTCATTGAACCACATTTTACTTACTGACATCAACCGTGTCTCTCGGATTTTTGAAATTCTATTCACAGAAGCGGTAAAATTAAGATTTATGAAAAAATTAATTTTTTTAACTACCACTTAGTAGTTTCACTATTCATCAAAAATTGATGTTTTTCAGAAAAATTCCAAAATTTCACCCTAAGCTATAATTGATATTCCGAATTCAAAAATGATTTCTATTTTACAAAATTCCCAACATATAAGTTGCATTAATTAATTTTATAATTAATTTCTGCTTTCACAACAAATAGCGTGTTTTTAAGAGATAATAATTATCAAAGGATTAACACTTGTTTATGTCTGGTGTAAATGTGAAATTACATCCAATGACCAAAATTGTATTGAATTGTAAAAATATATTCTAGATATACTTTAAAACCACTCAAATTAACAATTTATCACTATTAATTATTTCGATTAAAAAACGTTGTTTTTAATTAAAATTTAGTAATTTTCACTATTCATCAGAATATGAAAGTTATCTGAAAAGTACCAAAATTTCACCTTAGGATTAATTCGATACTCCGAATCCAAAAATGAAGTCCATTTTGAGAGATAAAATTTATAAAATTTTAAAAAGGTGGTTATTACTATTCATAACGGCTAGTTTTAATAATATTTTAATA
Organism: Viscum album; assembly: GCA_963277665.1. Lineage (NCBI taxonomy): Eukaryota > Viridiplantae > Streptophyta > Magnoliopsida > Santalales > Viscaceae > Viscum > Viscum album. The sequence goes on from OY728148.1 coordinate 1,688,321,303, forward strand.
GCATATCATTGTTTAGTAAGACTCAGTATTGCGTACTACACACGCTATCGAGGAAGGTCGTGATTGCGTGTAATACAAGGAAAGTCAAGGATGTGTGTTGTGAAAGATCCTTTTGGTGTAGCGTACAACACAAGACATTATTGTAATTAAAAAGAATATTTTTCATAAAATCTCGGGTTGTTATATGATGGAAGCTTAAAAGGATATGTTTTCATTTCATCTACAGATCTACAGAAAGCCTCTACTTTGTAAATCAGAAAATAAGAAGTTGTAGAAATTATTGAGGAAGAAAAATATGTTGATTCCAAATCCATTATCTCCTCATTACTACACAAGAATGACCCTTCATCATTAGTATAGTCATAAATGGTGGCATCTTCTTCAGGGTGTTCAAATACTGACTCCTCTCAGAACCCAGAATGTTTTTTTCATTATCTACTATCCAAAGGGAAACAGAATAAATAACACATAATAAACAAGAAGAGGAAGATCTTAGGGATGCTTCTCCTTTATTTGAGGAAGGTGTCTCTACCACTATGGATGATCTCAGAGAAATAAATCTAGGTATAGAACAAGATCCACTCCCCACTCTAATTAGTGTGGTCATGATTTCTAAAGAGAAAGAGGTGTATACATCATTTTTAAATAAACATCGAGATATATTTTCTTGGAATTATACCTAAATTCTAGGTCTTAATCTTGATATAGTCGCACATCATTTGGGTTTTCTAGAGGAACATCACGAATTCAAGAAGGCATCAGGAAGAACACACCCAAATCATGCTTCTAAAATTGATGCTGAATTGGATAAGATTATAAAGGCTAAAATTGTCATGGAAGTTCAATATCTGAAATGGCTAGGAAAAATTGTCCCATTGAAAAGGAAATATTTCCTTATTCATTCTTGTTATTAGAAGGTTGTACCAAGAATGAAGAAGATATCACACTCTAATTTTAGGCATGTAATTGGCACTTTCGGTGAAAGTGAGTCACTTGAAAGTGAAATGTGATTCAAAATTGGTAATCAAATAGATAAATGGGGAATATTCTATCAAAAAAGATGACTTAATATCTCTGTGTGATTAAATCAGTGGGTTAATGGCTGAATTTCCCTCATATCCAATATTTTCTTATGTCCATTGACCACAACATACAGAAGTTGATGCACTGGATAATGTAGCTAAATTTTTTGTAGTTCCAAATAAGGATGACGTAATCATCAGCATAGCTCATAATTGTATGGTCTCACATTTTTTTCAAACTGAAAATGAGGAAATTAATGAAATTTGCCCTATTTCTGATCTGTATGGTCATACAATGGGATGTAGAACACCTATCATGGAATATCTTTAAAATGGAGTACTTCCACCAAATAGGGTTGAAAAAGAATAGATCCAATGGCGAGCGGCCAAGTTTAATCTTTATGATAGTCCAAATAACTAGAAGATCTTATAAAAATTAGTATTTGATGGAATCCTCTATAGATGTATTCATGGAGAAGAAACTGAAAATGTCAGGAAATAAGTACATTCAAGAGCTTGTGGTGCTCACCAGTCTGGGCATAGGATTTCTTGTCAAATTATAAGTCTTGGATACTTTTGTCCTTCAATGAAGTAGGATTTCACATATTTCACTAATAAATTTTACCCCTACCAAATGCATTCAAACTTTATTAACCAAACCTCGGAGTTTCTACATATAGCTAAATAATCCTTACCATTTTCCACATAGTTATTGGTTGTAGTAGGACCTTATCCTCCAGCTATGGCTAAGCAGTTAAAGTATATTCCTACTAATACTGAATTTTTTTATAAATGGGATGATGAAATTCCAATAAAAGAAGTCGAAGCCGAAAATATTGTAAGTTTTTTTAAAACTAAAATCATCACTAGATTTGGTGTCCCATATAATATATTAATGATAAATGACACGAAGTTCTGTTCTTTTGAGGTAAAGAAGTTATATCAAGAACACTATATCAAGTCCAACCATTCATCGCACTATCTTGTAGAGGCCAATGGACAGATATAGGCTTTTAATAAGACCTTATCAAATATACTCTAGAAGGTTGTGGATAAAGATAATAGATCTTTTCCGGATAAACTTTTGAATACTTTATGGGTTTATCGAACTACTACCCGTACTACCACTCAAGCAACCCCTTATTCATTGGTATATAGAATATAAGTAGTCTTACCAATTGAATTGCAATTTCCTTCACTCAGAGTTGCAATCTGTGATAAATTTTCTACAGATGAGAGGTCTCAAAAATAGTTTAATGAGTAGAAATGATTAGACAAAAAAAGATTGCATACATTGGATCATTTAGAAGTCTATCAAAATAGAATATCACGAGCTTTTAATAAAAAGTTATCCTCCAATAATTTCATCAATAATAATTGGTATTGGTCCTCAGGACTCCAGTGATACAAGGAAATAAAACTCCAATGCTTGATCGAAAGTGGGAAGGACCTTATTCCATACATAAGGTCTACTCAAATGGAGCTTATGCCTTAATCTCAATGGATTGAGAGATTATTAAAACTACAACCAATGAAATATTCTTGAAGAAACACTTTGTGTAGTTGCACAGTTTTCCTTGCTGCAAGACTGAAAACTGCACATCCCCCATGTCCTTACTACAAGACTTACAATTTCACAGTACAAGTCTTAGTTTCATGACATTAGACTGCATAACAACCATAAGCGTCTATGTTACATGACATTAAAATGAATGACACCAATTGTCCTTGTTACACGACATTAAACTGTACAATTAATGTCTTCTCTACATGCTCTTAGGAGCTTCCATAAGAAAGCATCATGAACATCATTGCTACTCATTAGTGGTAGATGAGTCCCTCTATTCCCTATTTCTGAGTTAGATCTGTATAGGGACCTTGTTTAAAGAACTATGTATGAAATGTTTCTCATCTATATGACATATGAAGAGACGCCTAGATCTCCAATCTTGGGACCAAATGCAACCAAAAAATTCGTATTTCTATTTTTCTTCTCCTATATATAAATTAGATCAATACAGTGTTCTCTATTAAGATACATGATTAATTTTCATACCATCTTGTGTCTTAAATTTAATCATTCTTCTAGAATGTGTTAAAGCCACCTGTCTCCCATGTCAAACTCGATTGGTGTGGGAAATAATTGTTTAAAGGACTACATACGGCTTTATTGTCATCTATATGATATACATAGAGACATATAGATCTTTAATTTTGTGCCCATTCATGATAAAAAACAAAACCCCTTTCTTCCTTATATAAGAATCATTCCTGCATGGGAAATGTGTAATGAACTACGTATGGATTGATTATTTCCCCCTGAAAGACACATTGTGACACTTGGGTTTTAACCCTTAGTCCAGTTACAATATGTCTTTCCTTTCAAATCATTTCATCTTCATCCTTACTACATGACATTAAAATTAATGGAAATATAACACCCATATTATTCACTTGTGTCACCTTTGTGTTATAGAGGAAGTCCTTACTTCTCCTTATTTACCACACTAAGAATAGCTCACGTGGGATTAGGAATTGGGTAAAAGGATTCTTTATATAAAGAAGGTGTCTCTATTTTCTGTGGAGCTATAAATGTCCTCACTAAATGACTTAAAACTGCACAGTATAATGACCTCATTGCATGACTTTAAATAGAACATAAAAATGTCAATTTAAAAGAAAACAAAGAAAGTCTCCATTTTATATAGGAGTTATATCTTTGTAAAGGACATAAAACTCAAGGAAAATATTGATTAAAATATTTCATACATGCATTGAGCATAACCCCTATTTTATATTTCACACTCTTAATCTTGAATATTTCTAGATCCTTGTAATCTTTATTATGGTTTCTGGTTGCAGAGTTTCTAATACCAAAGAAATATTATTCCTAATTATGTAGCACATGCCCCTAGGTGGCCTTACATAAAATTTTCCTACATAATGGGCTTGTCAATCAAAATATGACACTATTTGGCTATGCAGCATATGCCCTAGTTGGTCCTGTATAATACAGCCCCCATAACGGGGCTTTCAAATGATGGTAATTTCATTCTTGGTTATAGTGTCTTTTTTCCCTTTTAACTTTGAATAAAATATACAAGAATCTGTATTTTAAAATAGCCATTCAGGTATATTTGTGCCATTATCTTTCTCTCAATTTGAAACTATTCAAGACTATGGTTTACACATTTACCTCTCCATGTGTTCAAAGAAAAATGAAATAACCTAGGAATCACTTGTCAACATATCATATATTGTTTCCATTTTTTGTCTTAGTTGTATGACCTAAAACTACAAACACCGTAACTCCTACATTTGGGATAGAAATTCGTAAAATCCCAATTCCTCCAATTCATTTGAAATATTGGTTAGAAATACCCTCTACATATTTAGGTACCTTTATCCATATACCGAACTCTGTGCTTCATAAAATCTGAATGCCCATAAACTTTTTTTAGCTTTTAGCAATAGACTGTCAAAATTATTAAGAGATCTTTTTCTTGACTATGCAGTACGTTCCCCTAACTGGCCCTGCATAAACTTTTCCTATATAATGGGCATGTTAGTCAAAATATGACACTATTTGGATATGTATAATATTCCACAATTGGCCCTTCATAATATATCCCCCATAATGGGTTTGTCAAATAATGGTAACTTCATTCATGGAAAAGACTTACTTTAGTGTCTTTAGCCCTTTTTCTATATCATTCTTCAGATCTAGAAATTACCAAATCATAAATTAAAATTTTTCCTTCTATACTTGGATATGGTATTACGTTTCAAAACAAATTATCAAGAAATATGGAATGTTTCATACCTTTGTTTGAAGCTAAAGACCTAAATTAAGGCCATAAAATGTCCTCTCTGCATGACATAAAACTTCACAGCAAAATGTCTTCACTGCATGACTTAAAGCTCCACAGCACCATTTCTTGAATGCATGACTTAAAACTACATAGCACAATGTCTTCACAACAAGACTAAAAACTGCACAGTACAATGTCCTCACTGCATGACTTAAATCTACAAATTTTTATATCAGAAATTCCCCATTATGGTAAATTTTAACCATTTTTCATACACAGATTTTGTATAGAAGTGATTTCTCTATTCATGACATATGTTGACATAAAATATACCTCTATTATTCATATCATTTTCCTTGGAAAATCCACCCACTATGGTCTTGAGTTACCCAAATCATATATTCCCTTGTATATCAACAGTAAAATGTTAAATTCTTAAGAACTATTTTTCCTGTCTATGCAGCACATGCCCTTAGTTGGCCTTTCATAAGTTTTCTACATAATGGGCCTATTAGATGAAAGATGTCACTATTTTTTTATACAGGATATTCCTCAGTTGGTCGGGCAGAACAAAACTCCCATAATGAGTTTTTCAAATAATGGTAATTTTGTTCTTGAAAGAACACCCCTTATGTTGATAAATGTTTTAAATTTGGTGACCATAAAATTCATGGATCAAGAATCCTCTTGGAAATATGTAAATAATATTAAATCAATTCTTATCCATTAATTCTTGTTTGGGATCTAATTTCAAAATTTATTGTCAAAGCTATTTGGTCCTTAAACATTATCCCTTTATACTCCAACATGCCTGAATCTAAACTACAAACAACAAAAAATATAGTACTCTCCAAATTAAAAACCCACAAAGGGGACTCTGGATAGATGTTGAGTCCTAGCTCACTAAATGTACATTTTTAATGATTTAGGTAATATTGTGAAATTAAAAGTAAAATGATATGAAGTTTGTGGGATTTTCCATACAACCCTAGAAAAAAATCAAATTATGTTCATTAGGCCCATCATCTTAATAAGAAAATTCTAAGAACCCCAATTTTTGTCATTATAATCATGATTATCTGACATAATGTTTTTATTTTTTAAAATAAAAGAGTCATCATCATCATTACCTTTAATATTGAAATAAAAAAAGCAATAATGAGATCATATATAATTGAAAACAATATTTCTTTCATCCATAAGAAATCCTATGGACATCCACAAAATGGAGCCTCTATATAATGTTTCAAAATAAACTCTCAACATGACTCTTAATTTGTTTAATAGATTTAGAGGCCATATCAATTTCCTATTGATGTTGAGATAGCTAAGCAAATCCATCCTCCCCTAATCGATGAAGTGATTCCTTAGTAGTTGAAAATTAGGCTATCCCCTCTAATTGAGTTTCTCCCAATGTCTGGTTCAATTTCTCAGGTTTGTTATGAACAACCTCCAGTTGTTGTTGAAGATATAATGAATCTTTCATGGATTCATTAATTTTTTGGATAATTTTGATTGATTTCTTGTTATGATATTACTATGCCTCAGCGAGTGCATCTTGGAAGCTATTAATATTGATTACCCATTTACCCTTTTCAAAATCTTGCCACTTCTTGTGATCATGCTCCTGTCAGTGAATAGTCTCTTTCATTGTATCATATATTGGTTGATAATTAAATCCACCAAATCCCAATATAAAAAATAATGTTGGGAGTTTAGAAAAATGGGACAACATTTCATCTAAAGTCTATTAAGCAATTATGCTCCAGATATGTTGCCATGTCTTTTTACATATCATGCCAAGAGCATATTTCATGTACAAGTATGAATCTGAGACACTACCATGAGGTAAAATGTACTCTGTAAATAGACCAGTTAAAGATATACCTCGTTCTGCTTCCCTCAGAATAATAGAAGCTTTACCTTATGCTGATGTCTGAGCCAACACAAAAGCTTCACCTTCTAATCTATCGTTGGAAGCTAATATCCCTAAACAATAAATCATGTTCATTGTAAGATTCATAAAAATGATATAAACAGAGTATGATCCAGACAAATGATGAAATTTACCCAATAATAAGTCGGCCACTTTATTGGATTCATCCCTAGTATTCTCATCTTCATCATGTTGAGTAGATGTTTCTTGAGAAGGGGAACTATCCTGAGTTTTCCCAGTAATCAAAATTGAAGGCTCTAGAGTATCTCCTGATGGAGGGTCCCCTATTGGTATTTATCCATCTCCAATAGAAGAAGGATAGAGTGAAATTCCTCATCTCTAAAGAGCCTTTGAAACATTTTCTGCAGATGAAGCTGTAAAAGGTTAACTTTGCTGTAAAGAATCAAGTATAGAAGAACAATTGTGTATGGAAAATTCCTGAATAATGACTTACATCCCAGCAATTCCTCATGAAATCCCCATAATCCTTGATGAAAATAGGAATATAAATATTCGTATTAATGGATTCCATCATTTCAGTGTATTCATCATGGAATATTAGAGCATCTTCACCATTTATGGTATACAAAAAATGTTGGTTGATTCCAAATTTGGCTCTGCTAACATTTTGTTCCGTTGGCTCTTCATTTGGTACAAAATCATCAGATCATTCTAGATGGGCCAATATAATTATTTATGTCAGGTTTCCATGGGTCTTCATTACATTCTTCTGGATAAATAGGAATATCAACATTGGTTATTATAGGACCCTTTGGCAAAGGCAACTGATCTAAGACATGTTAAAAAAGAAAAATCTTAGTAAAGTTTTGGTTAATATTCATGGGAAATGTATTTGATCATACCATGACATTTCTCTCTTTTATTAGAGCTAGGAGTGGGTATGGATGAATCTTTTAATGAATTATCTGAAAGTTTAGTATATTCACCAACATGAACTTGGGTTTCTCCTGGGGTTTCTTTATTTGGTCTAGAAGAATCAGCTCTTAGTCCCTTGAGAGAAGAGAGATACACAGATTCATCAGGAGGATAAATGTGATTACCAAAGTGTATTGAGTAAATTATAATTCCCTTAGGATAATACAAATACCTACTACTTTGGCGAACACTTCGGACCAATCTCATTGCACTCTTTTGTTTAATTTAATAAGTGTGGGGAGAAATAAAATAATCCTCTTGGTAGGAGAAAATTGAGGTAATGGTTAAGGATTAGCCATCAACATTACACTAGTCACGATTCTAGCTCCTAGATAAAGTTCTGGAGACATGGGAGGATCATTTGATGTGTTGATAGGAGAGCATGTAGGCCCATTATTTGGTGATTCAAGACCTGGTCCGGAGTTTCCTTCCCTATATTCAAGTAGCAACAATGCATTTTATTCAAGATTAAAGATGATGAATGGTAAAGCAGAGTTGAGACAAAAGAAAAGGAAAATACAATGTCAATATTAACATAAATATCCCACTCCTCAGGGCCAATAATTAAACCATCGTGTACTCCTAAACCGATCTTATGAGATACTCGTTTAGAGGTTGTCATTTTTTCATCAGTTGCATATATAAAACCTTCTAGCTCCGTAATATACTCCTATAATTTGGATAGGTTATTATCCAAATTGCAATAAGAAGGTGTCTCAATGTCACCCACATTTGGTATTCAAATTCCATGCTGGAAGAATCCCCATCCATACCTAAGATCACGGGTCACACTATCTCATTGATGAATGGAAAAAGATCACACATAATTCAACCTCGGTATGTTGATTATAGAGGAGATTCAACACCTTTAGACAGGTGAGCCTCTCCAGGCCTCCCATCATCATCCAAAAGATCAACAGATGAAATAGGAACCTCTTTTTGATGGCGGCGACTAGAATTACTTATCATTGGATATATTGCTTCTCTACACGTGATCTTCCTAGTATACCTCCTATGAGGATATTTTAATGGATCTGAAACCACATAAACTTTTACATCGTCTATGTCCTTGGAATTCTTACCACGATTTCCATGTACAACAATCATTGTAGATTCACTTGATATATTCCTTTCATTAAATATCCTTGAGGATATGAAGAAGCCCAAGCCTTGGCATATCCATCTTCCAATCCAATTGATGCATCTGGTGGAGGTAACTTAATGGAAAATTTGGATTCCTCTAATGTTGTTAGAATCCATAAATGTCTCAATACCATTGGGTGTTTCTCATGTCTAATATAAATTGGTGGAAAAGTGTTTGATTGTTGATGACATCTGAACAGATGGGAAAACCTATAAGGGATGTATGACTCACAAATAATTTCACCATCATTCTTGGTTTATAATACAACATCCCTAAATTCTATCATATAATACCTTAGCTTATAATTCTTTTCTTTACCATCATCAATAAATGATCCAATTGGTGGGTTACAAAAAGGAACGAATCTAAATTCTCATGAGACATTTAATGAATTTAACACTACATTAGGTCTCAAATTTTGAGGCTGAATACCATAATATTTTGATAAAAATGGGGTGAATCGACCATTGGGGACTCTAACTGAATTCAACACTGTGTATGACGAAACATGTGTGGAAATCCATCCCCACAACACTTATAATGACCCTAAAATTATAAATTGATCCCCCCCAGTGTATAAATTTAGAATGTAATAGTAAATTCTTTCTAATATAGGAGTTTATAACCCAATATACTTCCCCTATAGAAATTTAGATGTGATAAAAAATGTCCCTGGCCTTACACCGCCTCCAGACTCACGATCTAGAAGCAAGTAAACACTAAGCCACATGGTAAGGATGGAAGCTAAGTGTATCTTTGAATCAATATCACATTTGAAATTGTAGCCTCAGTGATTATAGTAACTATTCTACAATTTAGGCCAATATGTGCTTGAGCTACCCCATTTATCTATAGAAGGACAAATAGTAGCACATCCATAGGTGGGACCTTTCTCTGTTGTTGGCTCTAAAAACGATTCCATCCACACCCTGGAATGAATATCTTTCTTGAATTTGGGTAATTTCATTGCTATTTTGAATAGTTCATGATCCAACGACAGTGTTCTTGTAACATTACCACACATTATATCTAGTGGAATAAACTCATCATACATTTTCTCAAGAATGGGAACCCCAACTATTTAGTATATATCCAACAAAATAATACCAACTTCACCAAGTGTAAAATGGAAAGAATTTTTTGTGGACTCCATCAGCTCAGTAATTCAGTAATGCCCATCCAGACAGATTCATAAATATAAACATTTGATATATCTTTCCTAAATTCTTCAAAAGTTCAGCGCACCCAAAATGAACACATCCATTCAGGTTTCACACCTACTCGTGAACAAAGATCCCAGTCTTTGTTCCATTCATTAGACTGATCTGTCTCAGAAGAACAAAAATTTGAATCATAGCAATGTGGCCTTGGCTCTATAACATGATCCTTCATATCAGGAGTACAACCACTGTGATGTAGAATACAACCAATAGGGATTGTTCCTTCTTGTACTAGAACCCCCTGTGCACTAATATTAATGTTGTTACAGTTGGAGTATTGAAGAAATCAATTCACTAGAAATTACTAAATAATAGATTAAGCATGGGCATCTTGTAAAATCCTATTCCCATATAGGGGTAGGTAATGAAGTTTCAGATAGTCACGTTGATATGGAATTAAACCCTTCCAAATCCTAGGAAGAGTACTTTCAACAACATCATAATAGTCTAGTCCGATGATCTTCGTCATTTAATTTTGATGAGCCATAGATTATTCAGTAGAGGTTATCAAATGAAAAAAATTCCTGAAAAAGAATTACCAAACTTCCCCTATTAGGATTGGATTTTTACTTAAATTTCATTTAAAGGAAAAGGAAATCAAAAAAAATTGAAATGGAAGATTTTCACGTAGGTCCTTCGATGAGGTCCATCGCTTAGGTCCTTCAACAAGTATCCTTACGCAGCTCCTTCAACGATGTCCTTTTACATAGCTCCATCACCAATGTAGTTTCACCATGAAAAATTTTCAAGGAGACTACACGAGAGCACAACAATTTGAGGCTAGATGAAAGAGCTATGAAAGGAGAACTAGAAGACTTGGAGGTATAGATGGAGAAAAATGAAAAGGACTGAACCTATTTATATCTAGTCGTGAACCTGCGAAAAAAAACTACTTGACATACCTACATTAAGTAGCTCCATAGAAAACCTATGTTGTCCATCAATTAACCCATAGTCTTTTCCTTGTAATTTTACCTCTAGACTAAACCGTCTTTCTAATCAGATCCAATCCTAGGGTTGGGGGATTTTGTTGACACCACTTAAGAATACAAAAAAGACTATGAAGATATCCCTTGATATTTCAAAATCCTAAGATAATGTTAGAAGAATTCAAAGGAAATTCAATCCCTCCAAAGGGATGTGTGATAGATCTGCATGACAGGCCTACGCGACATACCTATGCAGCATAACTATGTGACATCATAATTTTTGTACCCCTAAATGACGGACCTGTGCGGAGACGCTACACGGAGAATATGTGTGAAACCATACCTTTGACCATTCCCCCTCCATTCCTATAAATAAGTCTATCGGGCTCCACATTTCTAGGACTGAAAAAGTTGAAAGACTCCCTGAAGCACCCATTGTGTAGCTCTTTCCCTCAGATCCCTCATATTGTCTTTGGTAGCTCTCTGAAGTACATGATAAGAGATAATTAAAGAGTGTATTCATATTTTGAAAGAATTTAATAATTTATACATAGTTTTGGTTCCCATATGTGAAATTTATTCTTCATTCATCATATAAAACTGTGCGGAACACCTACACGACACACCTGCACGACACACTTGTGTGACACACCTGCATTGTACTGCTGTACGATACAGCAATGTGGGGTACCTATGTGGTACACTTGTGCGAGGTACCTACGCAGCATAGATTGGTACAAATACTACATAAAAACTTATGTGCCCTATTTAAATCCATTAATGGCTGGGTATCTCTTTCTTAGTTTCCCTCATCGAAAAGGGACTGACTTGAAATCCCTACCAAAACCACCTGAATTATCAAAAATTTGGGAAAGGAACATCATCGTGTATCCTATTTTGGTTTGTATATTCATAGTCAGATGTTACCCATATTTTTTCACAATGGGGGTTGGATTAGTGGGGTGTCTGTGGGTTTGTATACCTATAGTCACAAGGACCTTTCTCCTAGGAATAGTGCAGGCATGTCCTCTTTTGGAGGATTAGGGTTTGGGGTCTGTCCTCCCCTTTTCGTCTCTAAAACTCGGAACCTCAGATCTCTAGTATGGAAGGTAATGTTCACACATTCTTTTCCCTACATGAAACACAAAAGTCTACCTCCCCTACTGGGATCAAATTTAAGGAATCCATCCTGGTGTAAGCCCCAAACCTTCATCCATTCTTCCTTTCATTGGGACCTTGTCCAATGTGAAGAGAACCAAGGGAGGGATCATCACCTCACCCTTGTCCATCCTGGTCATCATAGGCTCGCCATCCTCCACCAGAAGTGGAGGAAAAATGTATGTGTCATTGTTGAATCATTCACATCCTCTTTTTTCTAACATTGATCATGACTTATGTGGGCTTATAGATTTGTGATTATTATAACATGTGCACAAACACTCACTAGAATGAACAATTAAAACACTGATTCCTGATCAAATAAATATACGTAGGATGCCTACCATAAGGATCGAGCTCACTGGATATCTTCTTCAGAAATCCCACACTAATTCCTTTAATCTTTGTATCCTTCTTAGGAATAATCCACAAATTAAACCCCCCAAATTATCAAGGCATCCATTTCGGGATGTAATCCTGAACTCATTTCTCTCAAAGGACTATAATATACTATGCGACTTATCAAAATATGTGGGCATTGATTCCCATCAACATGGGATACGTAGGAAGCCTCCTTGAAGTACAAACCCTACAATTCGAATCCACTATGTTCTCCTTGGGCTATATTCCCAAGAGGGTCTAATCTTACTTGGAAACCAACATCCTTTCCAAGTTCTTTGGACTGCCACGTCATAAGTCCCAAACCAAACATTGACTAAGAACCTTTCTCTTAAATGTCCTTAATAAATGACATTAAATTATACGGTTTGGCCCTAATCACACGACTGTAAAAGGTATGATGTGTCCCATAAAGCAGCACTGAACAACAAGGGTTCTGTTTCCTTTCACAGGGATTCAAAGGTTACCCATTTCAGGGGTATGATCCCAATATCAAAACAAACCATCGTCTCCCTGGATGAAAATAAATTCCAGAGTGCCCCGCTGAGCAGATTAAAAACCAGTATCATCATAAAGATGATTAGAATAATATCTAAATATTATATGAGAGGATACCATGGTAGAGAATTTCAAATACATACAGATATCTCTATTAATGAAGAACCGTCTATGCATACTGATTATTCTAAATTTTTCACATGTTAATAAGTGATTGATAATTCTAAGGGGAATATATGTTATTCTTGGATAATTAATAAGGATTCCTGAAAATATCTTAAATTTACAAAGAGAGTCTCAGAGAAGATAATAATTCCACCCAAAAGGGTGTGATGAGTCTGACCACCCATCCTCTCGACCAATGCACGTTCTTAAGTATCGTAAAGTTCAAACTTAATGAATGCATACCTTTGGAATGTAGGACCCTTTTGGATTAAGAACTATTTGATGTTTTCAATTCCATAAATAAATCCCATGGAAACCACCTGGAAGTAGTTATTCTTAAAACTAGAACATGTGTTTCAAGGAATTATGAAACATGTTCCTACCTGAAATCATAGGCATACCGAAAATTTAGATATTCTATGAAGTAACCAACTCACACATCTTTAGAAGGAATATAACAAGGGAAAAGTTAAAGGTCATATGATGTCCCAATTTTCTATAGGATAAGGTTAATCTATTTGTATTGAAGAAATATTTTCCCGGCAATAGGAGGAGATAAAGGAGTTGAAAAGGCTCAATGAAGGGTTACTCTAAAACAACATTCCTTCTAGACATGCTAAACAAACAGATCGTGAGCTTGTATACCTATAGGAACTACTCAATAAAGAGTGTTTTTTGCAATAAAAAATGTGGATAATGAATTCAATCAATTGGGTACATAGCTAGGATATGATCAAACACATCCTTATAGGCCTTTCCCCATGGGTTATCCTAGAGAAATACTAATAGCACCACCACCAGTGGTTTTTTCAGTCGTCATGCCAATTCATTCTCTAGTTGTTGTACTTGTATAGGTCCCATCCCATTTAGATATTCCCCAATTGCGTATGAATACAATTGAGGAATTAAAAACTCTATTGGAATCTATGGAATAATGGTGTGCACTGGTAAAACTAGAAAAAAAAATTACCCTGAATGGTTAAATCGGATCCCTCCCCCACCAAACTTTATGAATACCACATTTCCAATATTTATTTGTTTGGGAGATCCAGAGTATCACTCAACACATTTTTTTCTCATTGTGACCCCATGACGGGGACCTCTCAACAACAAGAAGCATTAAATCTCAAATTCGTATGGGAAGACCTCCATCAGAAATTCATTTTTCAATTCAGCTCAACACTGCCAAAGAAATTTTTTTTGATCTTATAAATTGAAAAAATGGATAATGAAAGTGTTTTAGATTTCATTGATCTATGGAAAGGATTAACATATTCTTTAAATCTACCAATCCATTCAGAAGACATGTTGTTAATTTGTGTGTAAAAACTAAGTAATGAGTTACATACTCCACTAATCCCTGTGATATACATATGAGGGTTTTTATACCTTGCTTAAATATCCCAACAAGTGGATGAATCTATTTTTGGAGCCAAAGCTAAATATCATGTAATACCAACAACTCTGGGAAGTAAACCAGGAAAGAAGATGCAGCTATAGTCACACTCAAACAAGAACCTGTACCTACTTCTACATCAAAACCATCATCATACGGATGGGATCCATCTCTATAGTGTCAAAGGCAATGAATACCTCATCCAGATGATAAAAAAGATCAAATCCAGATACATTTTGAGGAATGAAAGAACAAAGTTTGTTCTTTTTGGAATGAATGGGTTCCTAGTTACTTCATTACAGCTTTGGAAAAAAAGTAGTTCAGTTACTAATACCTAAGAAACTGAAAAAAGAAAGAGACGAAGATCTCCCAAATTATTACCCCTTTCATCAAAAGTTGGGGAATCCCATTCAAATGTTTTTTGTTTTCAAAGAATTCCTATAAAAAATGGTAGACTCTGGATAAATGAAACTAAAAAGTTCATTTTCCCAAGTATCATGTGTTACTGCTACTAATATAGAGGAAGAAGGTGGATGAAAGGAAGTCAAAATAAAAAATGCACAGAAGAATAAGGATTGGATGGTTTGGAAAACCATCAACCAAACTCATTCCATTCTACGAACATAGTTTAAAAAACCGACTGGGCCTCCTTACACTTTATCTTCAGCAAAACCATCTCCATTAAAAGATCAACCCTCCAAAGGTCAATACTTAGAGAAGAAACATGATCTGAAAGGTAGATAAGAGTTATAGGAAGATAAGCTCATGTCAAAGCAAATGTTTTCCTTGAATTTTTAATATTTCATGCCAACTTTCCCAAATTCATGGGCATCACCCTACTAAATGGCACTACATGAACTCACTAGTCAAGAAGAATCTTCATCAGATGAGTAATGGATATTTGGTTCTATTAATGTTATTCACTTAACAGATCCCTATGTAAATGATGATTCTGATTATGAACCCAAATTCCATACACCTTATTGGGGAACTATGTGAAGAAGGCATGGTCAAGGATACATGGGAAGATGTGAATATCCTATAAGACACTATATTAACAATACCCCTTCTCAGACCATTTATACAACATAAACCCATGACAGAGCCCTTTAGTAGGCTTCACAAGAACAAGGGAAATCTACCACACATGACAAGACCCACACATGACTGGATTGGCCCTAACATGATCATCTTGGAGGAATTATTATAGGTAACACCATCACTCTATTGGAAAGTATATAAACCTATGCAATCTAATTTACCTAGAGAAGAATAATTTTTGCCTTTTTCCCTGACATATGATACATCTACATCAGGAGCATCAACATATAAGGCACCTACAAAACCGTATTTCTATGCTTGAAAACAAAGTCCTTTGGACTAAAAGTATGATATGTTGAAACAACCATACCATGTACCATCTAAGTTATCAATCATGGATGATTTTAATCTATCAATAGATCTTCAAAAAGACCTTATTAAGGCTTTTTCAAGTCCTCAAAATTTTGAAACTGATGTTTCTACTACTGAGGTTTACTATATAGAGAGTGATACTACATAATGTCATTCGGTTGTATATTTCACATATCAAGATGAGGATGATGTTTTACATTGAAAATCATGACCTAGTATCTATTTGTAAGGGTTAATGATAGAGACATCTGATGAGCCTTCATTAATAATGGCTCAGGATTCAACCTCATTCCCATCTGTACACTTCGTTGATTGAGTCTCACTGAATCTGACTTATCTCTTTCCACTCTGATGTTGCAGGGATATGACAAGAATGAACAAGAACCTCTAAGCAAGATTATACTTAGAACGCATATTGTGGATCTTGTATCTATTTTGGATTTCATGGTTTTTCGATAGGACACAACTTTCAACATTCTACTCAGATGGCCCTTGCTACATCAACATGCTGCCATTACTTCATCATATCACTAATGTCTCAAGTATTGATGCAATTGTCAAATTGGGAAATTTCTTTGGGAATGTCCCTATTTAAATCATGTTAATCTTAGTATATTGAGGCAAAATTCTATCACACAAAGGGAACAAGGTCCATGGAAAAAGATGAAACAAGAATCAATGCTATGAATGGTCTAGAAAAGATCCTGTAAAACCCATTAAAAAATATGAGTATAGAATAATTTTCTCCTATAAATCAAATTGAAATGATATATAATAATCCAAGAACTCATCCAATGACTTTCACAATGTGATTTGTGGAAATTGACCCTAACATCATGGGATTAATTGTTGATAGTGATATCTTAAATGGATATGTCATCATCTCAACCACAAAACTTCAGAACGTTTTTTTCTTCATCATTCAGGATAGAATAAGTTGTCGCTTTAACAAAGAAATACAAGGAAGTCAATTCCCAACCCATCATTCTCTATTCAATACTTTTAGAAGACCCTTCATCATCATTAGGATCAGAAAAGGTTACCGCCTCTTCTGGATGTCAAAATATGAAATCCTCCTCTAGCTCTGATTGTTTTTTTCATTACATACCCTTCAAGAGGGAATATAAGAAGTGACACATGAGGAATAATAAGATGGTCAGAAGGATTCCCCTCCATCATTTGAGGAAGGTGTCTCCACCACTGTGGATGAGCTTAGAGAAATAAATCGGGGTACAGAAGTATATCCACAACCTACTCAAATTAGTGCATCCATGACTTATGAAGAGAAGGAGATGTATACATAATTTCAAAAGAAACATATAGATGTATTATCATGGAACTATATAGAAATTCCAAGCCTTATTCATGATGTGGACACTTATCATTTTTTTCCAAAAGAGCATCAAGGATTTAAGCAGGTAGTAAGAAGAGCACACCCAACTCACGCCTCTAAAATTGAAGTTGCAGTAAACAAGTCTATCAAAGACATCTTTTTCAGGGAGGTGAAATATCCCAAATGGATGGATAAAAGTGTTCCAACCAATAAGAATAATGGGAAAATCATATATTGCACTTATTTTAGAGATCTCAACCAACATTGTCCCAAAGAAGACTTCCCAATTCAAATAATTGATCTCTTATTTGATGAAAAATCTTGCTATAAATCTCTTTCCTTAATGGATGGATACTCTTGGTATAGTAAAATCAGGATGGCCCTAGTAGATGAAGATTTTATAGACTTCAGATCCCCTCAAGGTGTGTTTTTCTATTAGTTAATTCCCTTTGGATTGAAAAGTCCTGGCACAACATATCAATGTTCCATGCACCATATCTTCAAACTATTCTAGGGAATTGTTTTTGAATATTATGTGGATGATTTAGTGGTGAAATCCAGACAAAATTCTGATCACTTGGTCAATCTGGAGACCATATTCAGTAAACATTGGTAACATAATCTGAAGATGAACCCCTTAAAATGTGCTTTCGGGGTTACCTTAGGAAAATTCCTTTGCATCGTTGTATGCCATCATGGCATTGAAGTTGATAGTAAGAAGAAAAGAACTATCCTTGGCATGTAACCTCCACAAAATTTTAAACAATTAAGATGAATTATACAACAATTCATTTATATTCGATGCTTCATAGCTAAATTAGCAGGAAAGTGTTTACCCTTCACTAAATTAATGAAGAAGGGGATCACTTATAAATGGACCGAAGACTACAAAGAGGAATTTAATACCCTCAAGAAATATCACTTGATACCACTAGTGTTAATGCTACATGTTGAAGGGGATACACACATTATCTATGTGAAATATTTAGAGCAATCATTGGGTACCTTACTTGCTCAAAAGAATGATTCTTGGAATGAAAAGAGATTGTATTGTCTAAGCCGAACAATGCTCGACATAGAGACTCGATATTAAAGTACTAAAAAAAGTTTCCTAGATTTAATATTTGCAGTTCAGAAGATGAGACACTACCAGCGGCATCACGAGGTCCACATTAAATCTTTCAATAACCCTCTAAAATTTATCCTCAGTCGTCCTTTATTGACAAGAAGTTTGGAATTGTGGGAAGTTATTTTTCAATAGACCGATTTTCTATTGGTGCTTCAGAAAGTAGAAGAAGGCCAAGACTTACAATTCTTCCTTTATAAACAACCATCTACAAAAGAGACATCATTAAATATTGATCTTCCTAATGGATAAATATTCTCTATTCTAGATAGTCTCCAAATATGGGAGATGTACTTTGATGGTGCATCTAGAAGTTAAATGGGGAAGATAACGGAAGATCCTAAACTCAACAAAATTGGGTTAGAAATTGTTCTTATCTCCCCAAAAATAATAAATTTTACTATATTCTTTCTGGTTATCATATGGTGGGAGAAATAATAAGGTAAAATATCAAGCTCTCATTACAGGAATGAAATTGGTACTCTCAGTACAAGTGAACCTCCTGAAAGTGATATGTGATTCAGAATTGGTAATCAAATATATCAATGGTGATTATGCTATTAGAAAATAATAGATAATCCCTTTTTGTTCTTATGAAAAATGTTTTTATGGATGAATTTCCCTCAGATACAACAATTTCATATGTCTCATGATCACAAAATGTCAAGCTGAGGCATTGCCTAATGTCAACACAACCCTGGTAGATCCAAATTAGGATTATAAAATAATCAGTATTGCCCATCTTTATATGGTTGAAAATTTTGTACAAACTAAAATATTGGAAATAAATGAAATCAAACCTATTTTTGTGCCATATGTTCATAATACATGATGGATAACACCTATGATGGAATACCATCAAAATAGAATTCTTCCACGTGATAGAGCTGGGAAAGAGAAAATCCATTGATGAGGGGTTAATTTCACTCTTTATGATAACCCATATCACCAAGAGATCCTTTATAAACTAGGCATTGATGGAAACCTCTTAAATTGTATTTATGGAGAATAAAATATAGATATCATGCAATAAGTGCATGTAGGAGCTTGTTGTTACCAACAATTTGGGCACAGGCTTTTAGATAAAATCCAAAGGCATGGATTCTTCGGGCCTTCTATTATATTGAGGTAAATAATTTATATAATGAGAACAATGTCAAATCTAACCACTCATCTCACTATCATGCAGCATCAAATGGATAGATAGAGGCTTTAAACAAGACCCTATCAAATATACTATAGAAAATGGTGGATAAATATAGGAAATCATGGCCTGATAATCATTTTCATGCTTTATGGTCTTATCGTAATACTACTCGTACTACCAATCAGGAAACTCCATATTCATTGGTGTATAGAAGAGCAGAAGTTTTTCCTTTTGAAATTTAATTTCCTTCACTCTAAGTTGCAAGTTGTGATCATTTATCTATAGATAAATAGTCCCAAGAGTTATTTGATGAGCTGGAATGATTATAAAAAAAGAGATTTTATACTTTTCATAATTTTGAAGTCAATTATAATAGAATAGAATGAGCTTTTAACAATAAAGTTTTTTTCACTCATTTCTTCAAGGAGAATTGGTATTAGTTCTTAGGAATCCAATGGTACTAAGAAAGAATCCTCCAAAGCATGATCCAATGTGGTAAGTACCTTACTCTGCATATAAGGTCTATTCTAATAGATATTATTCCCCAATATCAATAGATGGTGAACTAAATACAACTCCAACTAATTAAATATTCTTGGAGAAGTATTTTGTGTAATCACTAGAGTAATGTTCTCAATACCTGTCTTGAAACTGCACATCATAATGTCCAAGTTACAAGACATTAAACTGTAAAACAAACATATGTGTCCATGCTGAATGATTTTAAAATTATAAGAATCTTTTTCCTTGTTGCATGATGTTATACTTCATGAAATCATTTTTCCTCGATACGTGACATTAAACTATATGGTTAACCTCATCTTCATTTGACATTAAGAAATTCTGTAAGATATTGTAAGTTGGTATTCCTTATGATTCTTTAAAAAATAGTAGTAGCTTCCACTCACAAAAATATGTCACATCACTGCTACTCCTTAGTGTCACATGAGTCCCATTTCTCTATATGTTTGAATCAGATCTTCATAGAGACCTCACTTCAAGAACTACTTGTGGCTTGGTTATCATTCCAATGGGATACATAGAGATGCCTAGATCATTAATCTTGGGAAAAGTACAACCATAAAGAAATTTATTTCCTTTTTTCTTATTGTATATGAACCAAATATATATAGAGTAATCTTCTAGGATATATGGTTCGATCTCCATACCATCTTGTGTCTTACGTTTATCTATTATTCTAAAATGTGATAGAAGACCCCCCATCTCTCATATCAAACTAAATTGGCGTGGGGAATGATTTTCTCAAGAAATATATTCGGATTGATTCTCATTTCAATGGGATACGTAGAGACGCCTAGATATCCAATCTTGGGCCCATCCACAACCAAAAAACCCTTTTCCCCATGTCAAAATGTGATTGATATGGGGAACAACCTCAAGAAATATATGTGGCTTTATTCTTCCTCCAGTAAGATACATAGTGAAACCGGGGTTTTTCCCCTAGTCCAACTACAATAGTCCTTTTCACATTGAAATAACTTAACATCCTCACCCCACAACAATAAACTGTATGGACTTATAAGAACTATGTGTCACTTGATTCTCATCTATATGAGATATGAAGTGACGTCTAGATTTCCAATCATAGACCAAGCTACAACATGATATTAAAAATACTATTTTATCCTATATAAGAGTCAAATATACTTGAGGAGATTCAATTTATCTTCATATCAAATCCCTTAATGTATTTTCTACATGAATTTAAACTACAAAGCTCTCAAAGAACTATGCATGGCTTGATTCCCATCCCATTGATATATGTAGTGAAGACTAGGCATTAACCCTTAGTCCCAACCATGAGATAAAAGAAAATTCTCCATCTCCCACATATAATTTAAAATCAATGTAGGAGCTCTTATATTGGTTCCTCTCTTTTGGGATACCATAAAGGAAATAATAAATGTCCCCATTTTACATATGAGTCAGATCTATGTAAGGAACTCCAAATTTATGGCCAATATCATTAAAAATTTTTACCATGTGCATTGGAAATTACCCCTTTAACATTTCATACTCCTAATCTTGAGTTCTTCAAAACATTCATAATCTAACTTCGATTTTAGGTGATAGAATATATAATATATGAGAGCTCTTTTGACTAACTATATAGTATGTTCCTTCATAATATTACTTCATTATAAGGAGTAGCATCTTTTGTCCCATTAAACATTAATGACGGTATGTAGGAACCCGTATTTTAAAGTGTTCATCCTTTGTATACTTGTCCCATATCCTTTCTCCCAACCTAAAGGGTTCCTAGTCTATGGTTTACACATTTTCCTTCCCAATATGTTCAAATAATCTTGAAATAACCTTGGATAATATGTCCACATATCATCCATTTTTTCTATAATATTCTGGTCATATTTGTATTATTTAAGACTACATGCACCATACATCCTACGTTTGGCTTAGACCTTCATAGAAATCCTATTCCTCTAATTCATTGGAATTCATGATTGGAGAAAACTGTTCTGTATTCAGGTATTTTAATCCATAATATAAACTCTTTTCTTGGGAAAATCTGAATTTTCAAAAACATTAATCAAATTTTAGCAATAAAATGTCAAATTATCTAGATCTCATTTTCCTGAAATTTTAGTATGTTCCCCCTGTGCCATTTCATAAATTTCACCTACATAACAAGCATATCAATCAATGGATACCACTCTTTGGCTATGTAGCATATCCCCTAGTTTTATATGCATAATACCACCTAATAATGGGTTTTCTAAACAAGTTTATCTTATTTTTTTGGATGAGACCTCTTTAAATTCTATTATCCCTTTTTCTTATGTCATTATTCTGATCTGAAAATTTACAAATCAAAATTCACATTTGTTTCTTCCCATACCTGAATATGGTAGAATGTTTCTAGGAAAATTATCAAGAAATTTGACACATAAACCCTTGGTCAAAGATAAAGACCTTTAATTAAATCCCTCCAATGTCTGTATGACATGACTTGAAACTGAACAACATAATCTCCTTGTTGTATGACTCTATTGTACAAAACAATTGTCAGAAAGCCGCTTTCTAATCAATTTTAACCATTCTTCACACACCAAATTTGGGTAGGAGTGGTTTTCCCATTCTTGACCTATGTTGGCGCAGATCGCCATTTATTCTTAGATCTCTTTACTTGAAAAAACCACCCAGTGTGGTCATGAGTAACCCAAATCTAAATTTCCCTTTTCTATCAACAATAAAATGAAAAAATTAGACCTCTTTTGTCTGAATTTGCAGTATGTTCCCTTAGGTGGGCTTGTATAAAATTCGCCTACATAACAGGTCTTTCAGTCAAAGGATACCACTGTTTGGGTATGTAAAACATGCCCATGTTGGATCTGCATAATACAGCCCCTATAATGGGTTTTTTAGGAAATGGTAACTTCGTTCTTGGAAAAGACGTCCTAAATTTTTATACATAAATTTTTATATTTGTGACCATAAATATCATTACTCAAGATTCCCCTTGGAAGTATCTAAATAATATTAAAGTAATTCCTAGCCACTAATCTTTATTTGGGATTTGATTTCAAAATTAATAGGCGAATCTATTCAATCTTAAGCACTAGCCATATTAGTCTAATATGATTTCCTCTAAGCTACCCTTAAAAAAGATGTGGTACTCACAAGATTAAAAACCCACAATGGGATCTCGGGATAAAGTTTGTAGTCTCAACTTACTAGACCATCATTTTGTACGGTTTAGGCAATATTGAGAAATAAAAGGTGAAAAGATACAGAGTTTTTGGGGTTATTTTCATAATCCTTGTAATTATAAAATTATGCTCACTAGGCCCATTAGATTAGGTAAAAAGGAGTTCATTTCAGCCCTACAATTGTAGTTATGGTTATCTAGTATGAAAACATCATATTATGGAAGTCAACTTTAACATTACAATTAAAAGGAATCAAGGATAAAGACATGGATGATTATAGAAAAAATTCTTTTCATTTGTGAGTAAAAAATCACCAGAGGAATATCCACAAACTGGAGTCTCTCTATCACAAATCACAAGATGTTTACTTTATAACAACTAATTTATTTAAGGGCCTCTTGAGCTCCATTGGATGCCTATTGATGTTCATTTAGCCAACTGGTCTCATTCCCTTCATCTTGACGAAGGGGTTCCTTGGCATCCACAATGATTTTTGACCATATTTCTTGACTTCATCGATTAAATCATGAATTTGGTTATGCTCCCCTGTAACAACATCCAACTCTTGTTGAGGACACAACTATTGAACAGTATTCTCTTTAACTTTATGATTGAGTCCTATCAACGTTGCAGTATGATTAGTCTCATCTTGAGATAATACTTCTTGGAATTCATCAAAGTTGCGAATAGTATAGATTTTATTAGATCTTGTTGATGTTTTCATTCTTGATCCCATTTTCGGATGATTTCATTCACTATAGTATGGATTTAACAATATTTAAAACTATCAAATCCCAACATATTGAATAGATATAAAGTTGTGGTATTCATGAGGACATTTCATCAAGGGTATTTTCAGATATTATTTTCCATATGTTTTGTCATCTCATTGTGACATTCAAGGAGAAGAGCCTTCTGTAGCTACAGATCTGATTCAAATCATTGTTGTAAGGGGGAACACATTCTGGGATTAATGAACTTAAAGAAGTGACCTATTCTACTACTTCCTTGAAAGTAGTTTCATAGCTTACTAGTGTAGTTTGAGATGATGTTGAAGCTTCACCTCCAGACCTACCCATTGAATTTTAAAATTTTATTTGGTGTATTAAATTTATGTTTAGTTTCAAAAGAATTAAAAGAGTGAGCACAAACACAATATTGGTAACCCTTACCTAACAATAGGTTGAAATCTGGAGACACTAGTGCAGAAAACGTTTTTTACGTCACCATTTTTTACGTCGGTTATATAAAACCGACGTCATAATATGTAAAACGAGGTTTTTTACGTCGGTTAAGAAATAAACGACGTAAAAACCTGTGTTCGGTACACCTTTAACATCGGTTATAAAAATAACCGACGTTATTAATCGCGCGCCTTCGTTTTTTACGTCGGTTATTTTTATAACCGACGTAAAAAACGCGGTTTTCGAAGGCCTTTTTACATCGGTTATTGAATAACCGACGTAACAAACGCGGTTTTTGAAGGATTTTTTACGTCGGTTATAAAATAACCGATGTAAAAAAAGAATCCGCAGATGTTTTTGACGTCGGTTATTCCATAACCGACGTAAAAAAACGCGGATTTTGAGCCCTTTATAACGTCGGTTATAAAATAACCGACGTAAAAAATGAATCGGAGGAAGGTTTTTACGTCGGTTATTGAAATAACCAACGTTATAAATGTTTTTAAAACAATTATCACGTCGGTTATTGAATAACCGACGTGATAACTCATTTAAAAATTTACCCAGACCCGTGGATTGTCATTCGCGAGTTTACCTTCGACAGTCGCGACTCGTCTCTCTCGCGCGTAAACCCGAATCGGCTCGTCCATTTCGTTGGTTTAGATTCGTTTTGCGATCATCGTTTCTCATATTTAATCTCCTCGGATCAATCATCTAAACTCGCATCACTCAGGTAATCCTCCCACTCGTTCGTTTTTTTTCGCGGATAGTATATATATATGTGTTGTGATTTTTTTGTTGAAACTAGCTAAGATTCTTCGATTGCGAACCCTTTTAACTCGTTTTGGCACCATAATCTTATTTATCATCCCTAGATCTATTTGTTCGACTTGCAATATTGAGTAATTTTATGATTTCACTAATTTTTCATCGTTTTCTATAAATCCCCGAGAGGGTTGGGGCGTGTCCATTTGGATGGGTTGCCCTTTTACAGTTGTTACTACTTTATTCACACACAACCATGGCATAGGTGCATGGATTTGGGGTCGGGGGGAGTCCAGGGGGGTTTACAAAAGGGTGGGTGGGTGTGGGGGGCTGTCCAAGGGTGTGGGTGGGTGTTGGGGGGTGTCCAGGGGGGTGTCCAAGGGGGTAGGGGGTGGGGGGTGGTGTTTAGGAGGGGTGGGGGGGCTGTCCAGAGGGTTGGGGGGGTGTCCAGGGGGGGTGTCCAAGCAGGTCGGGGGTGGGGGGTTGTGTCCAGGAGGGGTGGGGGTGCTTTCTAGAGGGGTCGGGGGCTGTCCAGAGGGGTCGGGGGGTGTCCAGGGTGGTGTCCAAGGGGATGGGTGGGTGTGGGGGGCTGTCCAAGGGGGTGGCGGCCTGTCCAGAGGGGTCGGTGGGGTGTCCAGGGGGTGTCCAAGGGGGTGGATGGGTGTGGGGGGCTGTCCAAGGGGGTGGATGGGTGTGGGGGGGCTGTCCAAGTGGGTGGTGGCCTCTCCAGAGGGTATTTGGGGTTGTCCGGGTGGGTGGGGGGGCTGCCCAGAGGGTTGGGGGATGTCCAGGGGGGTGTCCAAGGGGGTAGGGGGTGGGGGGTGGTGTCCAGGAGGGGTGGGGGGCTGTCCAGAGGGGTCGGGGGCTGTCCAGAGGGTTGGGGGGTGTCCAGGGGGGTGTCCAAGCAGGTCGGGGGTGGGGGGTTGTGTCCAGGAGGGGTGGGGGTGCTTTCTAGAGGGGTCGGGGGCTGTCCAGAGGGGTCGGGGGGTGTCCAGGGTGGTGTCCAAGGGGATGGGTGGGTTTGGGGGGCTGTCCAAGGGAGTGGCGGCCTGTCCAGAGGGGTCGGTGGGGTGTCCAGGGGGTGTCCAAGGGGGTGGATGGGTGTGGGGGGCTGTCCAAGGGGGTGGATGGGTGTGGGGGGCTGTCCAAGTGGGTGGCGGCCTCTCTAGAGGGTATTTGGGGTTGTCCGGGTGGGTGGGGGGGCTGCCCAGAGGGTTGGGGGATGTCCAGGGGGGTGTCCAAGGGGGTAGGGGGTGGGGGTGGTGTCCAGGAGGGGTGGGGGGCTGTCCAGAGGGGTCGGGGGCTGTCCAGAGGGTTGGGGGGTGTCCAGGGGGGTGTCCAAGCAGGTCGGGGGTGGGGGGTTGTGTCCAGGAGGGGTGGGGGTGCTTTCTAGAGGGGTCGGGGGCTGTCCAGAGGGGTCGGGGGGTGTCCAGGGTGGTGTCTAAGGGGATGGGTGGGTGTGGGGGGCTGTCCAAGGGAGTGGAGGCCTGTCCAGAGGGGTCGGTGGGGTGTCCAGGGGGGTGTCCAAGGGGGTGGATGGGTGTGGGGGGCTGTCCAAGGGGGTGGATGGGTGTGGGGGGCTGTCCAAGTGGGTGGCGGCCTCTCCAGAGGGTATTTGGGGTTGTCCGGGTGGGTGGGGGGGCTGCCGAGAGGGTTGGGGGATGTCCAGGGGGGTGTCCAAGGAGGTAGGGGGTGGGGGGTGGTGTCTAGGAGGGGTGGGGGGCTGTCCAGAGGGGTCGGGGGGTGTCCAGGGGGGTTTACAAGGGGGTGGGTGGGTGTGGGGGGCTGTCCAAGGGTGTGGGTGGGCGTTGGGGGTGTCCAAGGGGGTAGGGGGTGGGGGTGGTGTTTAGGAGGGGTGGGGGGATGTCCAGAGGGTTGGGGGGTGTCCAGGGGGGTGTCCAAGGAGGTAGGGGGTGGGGGTGGTGTCCAGGAGGGGTGGGGGGCTGTCCAGAGGGGTCGGGGGGTGTCGAGGGGGGTTTACAAGGGGGTGGGTGGGTGTGGGGGGTTGTCCAAGGGTGTGGGTGGGCGTTGGGGGTGTCCAGGGGGGTGTCCAAGGGGGTAGGGGGTGGGGGTGGTGTTTAGGAGGGGTGGGGGGGCTGTCCAGAGGGTTGGGGGGTGTCCAGGGGGGTGTCCAAGCAGGTCGGGGGTGGGGGTTGTGTCCAGGAGGGGTGGGGGCTGTCCAGAGGGGTCGGGGGGTGTCCAGGGGGGTTTACACATCGATTTGTTTTATATTTCAAAATTGTTTACATTCAAATTATGATTTTTTTCATATAAACATATATTTGTCTTATCTAAAAAATATATATATTTTTGCTATTTGTTATAGGTAATAATGAGTCGAAGTTGGATTACGGAACATCGAATGAGCAATGAATATGAGGAAGGTGTTGATGCCTTTTTGGAATTTGCTAAACGAAATGTTCCAAGTAGTGACATTTTTATCTGTCCATGCCTGAAATGTCTGAATATGAAGAAGTTGAAAAGTAGAGAGATAAAAGATCATCTGATTTTTCATGGTTTCAATCTGAGTTACAACCCTTGGATTTGGCATGGCGAAACTGGACAGAATGTCACTGATGATAATGAATCGCAAGATGGTAACTCCGATGGCATTGAAGAAATGATTCGCGATATTGTAGCAGAACAAATTGAGATAGAACCGACAGTTGCACATCTATATGGTGATGCCGAAAAACCATTATATCCTGGTTGTACAGATTTTACGGTTTTGTCGGCAGTGTTAAGATTGATTAACCTGAAGGCGAAACATGGATGGAGTGACAGAAGTTTTACAGAGCTGCTACAATTGATGAAAGACATTCTTCCAAAAGATAACGATCTTCCAGATTCACATTATAAGGCCAAAAAAATATTATGCCCGATGGGATTGGGATACAGGAAAATACATGCATGTCCGAATGACTGCATTATATATAGGAAGGAATATGAATTTCTGAAAGAGTGTCCTAAATGTGGGACATCACGGTATAAGGTGAAAGAAAAATCACAAGCTGATGTAGAGATTACAAAGCTCCCTTCAAAGGTATTTTGGTATCTTTCTATAATTCCTCGTTTCAAACATTTATTTGCTAATTCACATGATGCAAAAAGGTTAAGATGGCATGCTGATGAGCGGGTATGTGATGGAAAAATACGTCATCCAGCTGATTGTCCACAATGGAAGAAAATCGATGCCCAGTACCCTACATTTGGAAATGAAATTAGAAATATGAGACTAGGCTTGTGCACAGATGGAATGAATCCATACCGAACCCTCAGTAGCACACATAGTTCATGGCCTGTTTTATTGGTAATTTACAACCTCTCTCCTGAAGTTTGTATGAAGCGCAAATATGTCATGTTGAGTATCATGATCTCTGGTCCAAAGCAACCCGGCAATGATATTGATGTATACTTGTCACCGCTGATTGATGATTTGAAACTGTTATGGGCTGAGGGTATTAGGGTGTATGATTCTTATAAAATGGAATATTTTCAACTGCATGCAGTGCTTCTATTCACTATAAATGACTTCCCAGCATATGGAAATTTGTCTGGATACAGTGTTAAAGGGCATAAAGCATGTCCAATTTGCGAACAACAGACGTCATATTGTCAATTGCATCATGGGAGGAAAACAGTGTACATGGGTCATCGAAAGTTTTTGCCTATGGATCACCCTTATAGAAGACTAAAAAAGGCATTCAATGGCTCACAAGAATTTGATACTGCTCCTCAACCTTTATCCCCAGAATTGTATTTTGAGAGGGTGAAAAACCTTGATGTGACATTGGGAAAGACACAGAAATCTGGTAATGATAGACATATTTAGAAGAAAAGAACAATATTTTTTGAGCTACCATATTGGAGGTATCATGAAGTCAAACATAATATTGATGTCATGCACGTGGAGAAGAATATCTGTGATTCTTTGATCGGAACATTGCTAGATATTAAAGGAAAGACAAAAGATGGGTTGAATGCAAGGTTAGACCTACTGTCAATGGGAATACGTTTGGAGTTAGCTCCCACTCCTAAAGGAAGACGAACATTTCTTCCCCCGGCTTGTCATACATTATCGAAGAGGGAGAAAAGTAGCTTCTGTCAGTGTCTTCATGATATCAAAGTGCCTCAAGGTTATTCTTCAAATGTAAAAATTTTTGTCTCATTGAAAGACTTGAAGTTGATAGGTATGAAATCACATGATTGTCACGTCATGATGCAACAAATTCTACCAGTTGCACTGCGTGGAATATTGCCCATCCATGTCAGAAAGACTATAATGAGGTTGTGTTATTTTTTCAATTCAATTTGCAACAAGGAGATTGATGTGAATGCTTTGAACATTTTGGAAAAGGATGCAATTTTTATACTTTGTCATTTGGAAATGTATTTTCCTCCAACTTTTTTTGATATGATGGTGCATTTAATGATTCATCTGGTTCGAGAAATAAGGCTTTGTGGACCTGTATATCTTCGTTGGATGTATCCTTTTGAAAGGTATATGAAAATATTAAAGGGATATGTTAAAAATCCATATCGACCTGAAGCCTCCATTATTGAAAAGTATATTTCTGAGGAGGTAGCAGAGTTTTGTACGAGCTACTTGGCTACGGCGCAACACATAGGTTTGCCTCCATCTCGCCAGGAACGGGTTAATAATGAGGGAAAGGGGATTCGTGGCTTGAAAGTCAAATCAATGTCAGCTGAACATATGAAGAAGTTAGAATCATACATCATGAATAACATAGCTGATGTTCAACCATATATCACATTGCATATTAATGAGTTGAAACAATGTCATCCAAAGAAGAAAGAAATGTGGATTTTGAATGATCACAACAAAACTTTTTTGCCATGGTTTAAAAAGACCTTGCTTGGTAGATCAGATGTATTAGAGAAATTAAAATGGATAGTGGGTGGTCCATCTTTAAATGTGATAACATGGTCCGCTTATGACATTAATGGCTATACATTTCATACGAAAACTCAGGACAACAGAAGTGCAGTTCAGAATAGTGGTGTATTGGTGTTTGCAGAAGCAATGCATTTTTCGAGTGCTAAGGACCGAAACCCAATTTCGGCATCAAGTGCATATTATGGAGTGATTGAAGACATATGGGAGGCTGATTACTTTAAAATTAAAGTTCCCGTTTTTAACTGTAAATGGTTTATCGGTAACAACAGTGTCAGACACGATGAATTTGGAATGACACTTGTTAATCTGAATATATTGGAAGACACAGCTGATTCTTTTATAATGGCAACACATGCCAAACAAATTTTCTATGTAGTAGATCAATCAGATATGCAGTGGGCTGTTGTTTTACAAGGGAAAACCCAATATGTTGGTGAGGATGAATTTGATGAAGATGCTGATTTATGTGAGATCCCTACTTCCATGGAAAGATTAACAGAACATAATGATGAGTATGTTGAAGACATGGTTTGTGCCATAAGGAACGATCACGACGAAGGAATTTGGGAAAAAAATCCAACTGTACATTCCTAAAATTACAGGTAACACGAGTTTATTTCTTGTTTACATTTAGTTTTTTCATATAATGGTAGATAATGTAAATTTTTTACTTATTAAAACATGTATCAAACAAAACAATAAAAACCGTAAAGAGGAGAAGTCTTGGGCGCACCGGCTGGCCGGTGGTGGATCACCGGTTGGCCGGTGGACCAGACAGAGATCCTTCCTCTCTGTCTGGATCACCAGCGGTCGGCCGGTGTTGAGCCAGCGGCCGGCCGGTGGTTCAGACAGAGAGGAAGGCTCTCTGTCTGGTCCACCGGCCGGCCGCTGGATCACCACCGGCCGGCCGGTGGACCAGACAGAGAGCCTTCCTCTCTGTCTGGATCACCAGTGGCCGGCCGGTGGTGATCCAGCGGCCGGCCGGTGGTCCAGACAGAGGAAGGCTCTGGTCCACCGGTCGGCCGGTGGTGAGCTAGCGGCCGGCCGATGGCACCAGGCAGTGGGCAAGTCTACTGCCTGGGTCCTCCGGCTGGCCGGTGAGCTCACACCGGCGGACCGGTGGACTCAGTGAGTCCACTTTTCAGCTTTCTTGGGCCAACTCCTTGGCAACCTTTTGCCTGTGTTTACCATGTTTATCATTGTTTAACATGCTTACCATATTACCAATGTTTACTATTATGTAATTTAGTACACTTTTCTATTTGTGAACTAATGTTTGTTTTTTTGATTTGAAAGAAAATGACAGATCAATCAGTTGATCAGCCACATGATTCTGGAGATGAGCATATTGGTCATACATCTGGGGAGGAACATTCACATGCTCCTATTACGAAAAAGAGTTCAAAGGTTGGTAAGCGTGGGTGCACACGTTTACCAAAATTATCACTTGCCCGTACGAAGGAGGAGAGGATAGTCGTGGAGTTTGATGATGATGATCTTACTAGAGGTCCAAATGCTAAAGATTTTAAGGGTTTTGTAGCAACTCAGGCTAAGAGCAAAGTAAACATTCTCTATGATGATTGGATAATTGTGGATAAGGCGATAATTTCTCAGCTGTGGGAGACCATTTTGGTAAGATCTTTTGCTATTGTTTGACTGTTCTTTAAATGTTTCTAGTATATATAATATTTTTAACCTCTTTTTTATCAGATGACATTTGATATTCCTGACACTGGAGGAGTCAGGAAGAAATGCTTATCGTTGGCTGCTAGGAGATGGAGGGATTTCAAATCAACCCTCTCATCTGATTTCATTTATGGTCATAGGAGTCGTGAGAATCCATGTCGTATATATCCTTTTATAGATGAAGACACATGGAGACAATTTTTTGAAAGTAGAAGAAAAGAATCATTTTTGGTAAGGGCAATGTAAAATTTTATAAGCTTTCTTATATAAATGAACTTATTATTGTTTTGTTAATGATTACTTATTCTTAATTTACAGCAAACAAGGAAAGCTCATCAAGAGATCCAATCTAAAAATGTATACCCTCATAGTTTATCTCGGGGAGGGTATGCATTATTGGAAGAACAAATGATGGCAGAAAAATTTCAACAACTAAGAGCTGAGTCTTCAAGCTCTAGAGAGGTGGCCCCTCCATCCCCTCCATCTAGACATGAGAAATGGAAAAGAGCTCGGAAGGGAAAAAAGGACAATATCTTTCGGAAGAATCGAGACTCGTAGTTGAGAGGATTGTAAGATATCTATTTTATTTATTTGAGTTTACTATTTTCGTCATATATTTCCAATCATTATAGAAATGTTCAATTAATTATTACAGGACTCTCTTGAGGAGCAGAGTTCACAGGGGACATTTACACCATCTGGGAGGGAAGATATTTTATCTGTGGCATTGGGAAAGCCCGAACATCCTGGCCGTGTAAGAGGATATCCGGCAGGTGTATCGGTAAGAAAAGTGTTGCCACGTTCCTCAACTTCTAACGTTGAGGGAGTTTATAAAAAAAATAGAATCCTTGGAGGCTGAAGTCCATTATATTAATGCGACAATGGAGGACAAGATTAGAGCATCGGTGCAGTTAATGTTTGCAGACTTGCAAAGACAATTTCAGGGTGCAGCTCCCACTCCACCTCTCCCAGTAGCTCCCACTCCCCCACCTCAGCCTGCGGACCCCATTTTTGATCCTCCTCCTCCGCCGCAGCTACCTACTTATTGTGAGTTGTATGTTGATGATCCTCAACATCATATAGTTGCATATGGGATGGTATATTGTATAGGAGATACAGTTCATCATCAACAGTTAGAGGTAGAGAATCAGAGGGTCAATGTACAGGATATTATAGATAGATCAGCTTGGATACCATTACCTACAGATGAGGTGACGACAGTTGGACATAGTATCAGCCATTTTTTACTTTGGCCATCCAGACTTCTTCGACTCATTACCATAGAGGTATGGATGTTATATCTTTTATTTTATATTTTTATTAATGTTTTATTATTTGAAAACTAATATATTTTTCAATTTATTTTTACAGGAATACTTCAAAGGTAAAGAAATACTGTATAGACAACAACAAAGACAGATAGCTATGACATCAGATGCAGATACTAGCAGTCTTGACAAATTGTCAAGATATTCAAATTTGTTGGCGGATCATTATGACTTTACAATGGAAGCTCATGTCTGTGGACGTGAACTATGTGTGGGGATTATGAAAACTGATATCATGGAGTTTGTCAGTGGAGATAAGTTGGGCATCAACGTGGTGGAAATTTTTATCATGTAAGTCTTAACACCTTTTCCTTGCGTTATATTTATTAAACATGTATACTTATGTCTGCTTTGTATTAGGTATATGTATAAAATTTGTGAGAGGAATGAGCTGACAAATGTATATGGATTCGTGGACCCACAATTGATTTCCCCTGAAGCATGTGCATTGGATGAGGAACAAAGAATGCTTTATATTGCTGATAGATTTGAAAAGAATGTAATCACACAGTGTTGGATGATGCCTTTTTGTGAGAGGTATGAAACACATCCCTCTCAAAGAGTTAATTATCTTTTAACATAAAAAACCACTAACGTTAAATTTCCTTTTATCAGGGATCATTGGATGTTAGGGGTTTTTTGCCCTAGGGAGAAAACACTTTATTGGATATGCTCTCTCCATGATGATGTGCGAGAAAGTTTTAAGAATATATTGGAAACGTAAGTTTCAATTTCAAAATAGTTTTATATATTATAATGAATTTTAAATTTACCCCATTCGTATTATTTACTAACAGGGCATGGGTCCACTTTCGAAAAAGCGCAAAGAAAAGGAATTTCAAGATCAAATATGTACATGCGAAGGTAAATATCCATTTATAATTTGTACATTTTGATTTATTACATAAAAATAATATATTGAATTTACACTCATTCAAACAGAAATGTCATGAGCAACAAGGCATCATCGAATGCGGATATTACATGTTAAGATTTATGTATGAAATAATAACAACTGGGACAGTTCTGAGTTTTGACCTGGTAAGATTTCCTCTTTCTCATAATATTTCAATTTGATTTATTCATTATACACGTTGACTACTATCCTTTTCCTTTGTAGCTTTTTGATGACCCTCAACCCTTTACTGCTGAAGATATCAAACACTTACAAGTGGAGTGGTCAAATTATTTTACAGGTTTGATTGACTTTTAGTTGTTTGTAATGTAAAATGTAATTTTGAATATTGTCAATGTAATTGTGTATTTCGTAGTCGTTTAGGTTGGATTTAGTTTTTTTTGAAGTTGACAGTGTAAGATTTGAATGTTATATAAGTGAATGTTTAATTTTTCTCTACTTCTTGTTTTGGTCTACTATTGATGGTTTTTCTGGTTTGGATTTTGGTATGGGGGGGAGAGGTTCCAAGGGGGTGGGTGGGTGTTTGGGGGGTGTCCAAGGGATATGGGAGGGGTGTCCAAGGTGTGTTTGGGGCTGTCCTAGGGGTCGGGGGGGGGGGTGTAAATGAGGTGGGAGTTCTGTCCAAGGGGCCGGTTGGGTGTAAATGAGGGTGGGGGGGCTGTCCAAGGGGTGGGGGGTGTCCAAGGGGTGGGGGTGTCCAAGGGATATGGGAGTGGTGTCCAAGGTGTCTGGGAGTTCTGTCCAAGGGGCCGGTTGGGTGTAAATGAGGGTGGGGGGGGGGGGGGGCTGTCCAAGGGGTGGGGGGGGGGGTGTCCAAGGGGTGGGGGGGGTGTCCAAGGGATATGAGAGGGGTGTCCAAGGGGTGTGTGGGGCTGTCCAAGGGCTCGGGGGGGTGTCCAGGGGTCGGGGGGGTGTCCAAGGGGTCTGAGAGGGCTGTCAAGGTGTGTGGGGGGGTGTCCAATGGGTGTTTGAGGCTGTACTAGGGGTCTTGGGGTTGTAAATGAGGGTGGGGGGCTGTCCAAGGGGTGGGGGGTGTCCAGGGGGTGGAGGGTGTCCAAGGGATATGGGAGGGGTGTCCAATGGGTGTTTAAGGCTGTACTAGGGGTCGTGGGGGTGTAAATGAGGGTGGGGGGGCTGTCCAAGGGGTGGGGGTGTCCAAGGGTTGTGGTGGGGCTCCAATGTGGTGGGGGAGGGCTGGCCAGGTTGTTAGGTGGGTATAGATGAGGGTGGGGTTCAGTTGGGGCTTGGGGGAGGGCTGGCATGGTTATTTTTGTTTGGTTTCTGGTTGCTTTTTGGTGAGAGCAGTGCAATTATTTAAAAAAAAAATTTCTTTCACGTCGGTTATAAAATAACCGACGTGGTAAATAAATCGGTAGGGGTTTATCACGTCGGTTTTTTCTAGAACCGACGTGATAAACCATTCCCGGGGATTTTATCACGTCGGTTCTTAATATAACCGACGTGCTAAAAGGCCTGGGAATCGATTTACCACGTCGGTTATTGGATAACCGACGTGCTAAAACGTTTCCCAGGCCTTTTTATCACGTCGATTATTTAAGAAACCGACGTGATAATAGGCCAGGGGAAGGGTTTATCACGTCGGTTATGACATAACCGACGTGATAAATCCCCCCCGCGCATATTTATCACGTCGGTTATTATATGAACCGACGTGATAACCACCGTGATGTAAGGGATATTACGTCGGGTTTTAAATAACCGACGTAAAAAACGTTATTTATAACGTCGTCCGTATTAACGTCGCCTAAAAACCGACGTAAATAATAAAAAATAACCGACGTAAAAAATGTTTTCTGCACTAGTGAGAAGACTCCTCCCCAATATTCCCATATTCAGAAGTTTTGTTTGACTTCTTTTTGTGGGGAATTATTTTTTTAACATGCTCTGAATTCTCCAAGTGAATCTCATGAAGATTTTCCTTTTCAAAGTTCACATGAGCCAACGTCTCTACAAAAATTGGATTTACAGAGATATCGATGGTTCTTTTAGGAATCACCACTAAACATGTTTCTTTAGATCAAACTACATATTTAAATATAACATGGTTATAAAATTATTCATAAGAAGATTGATTGGAAGAACAATAAAAACATAAATTCATTGGTTCAAAACAATGAACTTCAAAATCTTCTAAAGTATTTTTCATATTAATGTGTTTTAATACAAATTCTAAAGAAATTATAAGATTCATCATAGCATAAAATTATATCCCAAATCCCATGTTAGTATGAACCATGTGATCAGTTGGAGTAGTAGTTTTTTGACCCTCCTCTAACAACTTTTGACCCCGAACAACTTCCTCACTAACAGTTGTGGTTTTAGTATCAATTTTCGCAGGATTTTCTGGTGTATGTGATGAACCTAAAGTATCATAGAGTGGGAGTTAGTTTCTGTTACACATAGTTTCGCATGAATCACTTCTGATTTTCTAGATTTATCCTCTCTCCTAGTATTAGAAACATGAGCAGTTCCAGGAACATATGTTGACTCCTCTAGCCTAAACACCCCTTCTGTCAAAGGAGCCTCTTGGTTGGAGGGAAATTGTACTTTTCAAGAAGCACCATCCACGGTTCCTCAAGGCTCATCAATAATTTCTTCAAGAGAAGAAATAGAATATGTTATTAAAGATCTAATAATTTAAAACAATTTCTACGAATAAAGCTAAAATTAATTTTGTTGGTAATGATTACCACTTATAAGAAAATGTTAAACAACAGTTTTCTTTCTTTGATGTTTTTGTTTCTTCAATTTCTTAGGAGTGCGTGCATCATCATATCAAAAAACAGTTATTGGAGACTGCAAGCCCCCATCCATATAATCCTCCATGGCCTTTTTCCTAGAGATATCTCTCCTGACTAATTAGGTGATCCAACAGCTCCAAGTGTAGTGCCACCAGAGCTATACTATGGTGATGGAACTTCAGTCAATTTTTCCTTAGTCTACTACAAGTTAAAATAGTATTTCCCTTGATAAATAATTATTTCAATAAATTAAAATATAAAATATGAAAATTTTGTGAGAAAAAGAAATCTTAGAACTTCCAGATCAACAAAATCATGACATTCTTCATCAAATGAATGGTCAGTCCCTTTAGCAGCACCACAATCTATCATATATTTCACTCATTTTGTGGTGGAAATTGATTCATCAGTTGCGTATATGAGAATATACAATTCCCAAATATATGTTATTACTTCATCAGGGTTATTCTTAAAAAAATACCAGAAGAGGCTCTTAGATCCCCTATTCCCGGAACACGCAACCCTTCACATAACATTATCCATGTGGTTTAAGCATCACAATGCACACTTTTCCATGTTTGAACTACCTCTAGTTTTACATATTCAGAGTATATTCTAGCTGGTTATGAAGATGATCTTTTATTTTTAGATTTGATTTTCTTCCCAACTCCTCCAATTACAGATGGTGGATGAGAAAATGAGACCCACTGCTCTTATGAACGATGGAGACTAGACCACCTTGGTATAGATTTACTTGGTACTGATGGTGTAGATCTCTTGAATCTGATAGGTGTATTGTATCTTTCATGAGGTGACTTAGTTGAGATTGGATCCTCATCACCCCCACCCTTTGACTCTAATGAATCAAACTCTCATGATGATGAATTACCTTCCAAATTAGAGGGTTCCTTTCTACTACATCTCTTTACCCCGACACAAGGGACAACATAGTTTAGAAACCCTTCAGGGTATGATGCAACCCAACTCTCAGCATACTAGATAGTCAATCTACTTATTGAATCAGTGGCAGGTAAGTTTAATATTTCCCTGATTTTCCCTACAATCATCAGCAACCATTGTTTTCGGTCCACCATTGGATGTTTCTCTCATCAAACATACATTTGAGGAGATATGGAATTTTTTTGCAATGATTTTAATTTAAGTGAGAATATGTAAAGAGAATAGGTCCCACAAATGATTTCCCTATCATTATTGGTTTCTAATATGCTATAACTGGAATCTAACATATACACCTTCAGCTCTAAGCTAGTCATCCTGTCATCAAAAAAATACCCCGTAGGCGGATTTCAGTTAGGGAAAATATGAAATTACTTATACATAATTAACCTGGACTTATTGTCATAATCATTAAAAGACAGAGGTGAAATACCAAAAAAATCATTAGCAGATGGTCAGAAAAAACTTTGAAGGACCTAAACCCCACTATGTACAACACAAGTTCTGAAATGAGTTGTGATCCACCCCCATAAAACCTGAAATGGTTCTTCTATTTTGAAAGTACACTTCCCTCTATAGATATGAAATAAAATCTTATGGATAGTTTATACAATAGGGGTATCCAACCCTTGCATCCTCTTATATGCCAGCTTGGCCGCTATAACAAAAGTTCCCGGACTTACGCCGACCGTGGAATCTTAGACGAGCAATTGATATACACTTATTCACATGTCCAAGAAACCCACAAGATGTGTCTTCACATAAATTTTGGATTTGACTTCATACCCCCACTTTTTAAACTCTCCCTTCTCTAATGTAGGCCATAAAGTGTCAGGTGTACCTCCCTTTTCTTTATTTGTAAAGTTTGTTGGATGAGTTCAAGTGGGACCTTTCTCCTTCTTCTTCATTAATAATATTTTCATCTACTCCTCTACTTTAATATCCAATCCTATTTGGGACTTTTTTGTGTTTTTATTCTAGAGTTTATAAAATATATTCATTACCCATGAGCTAAGTCTGGTGTCTTTTCTGAGTCACTCCATGTCGCCTTTTGAGGAATAAATTCATCATACATGTCTCCAAGGATTTGAGCTCCAGAGATCTTATATACATACCAAAAAATGATGCCTAATTCTCTATGTGTCAAACGGAATAAATTAGTCTCTGGACTCCATCATCTAAGCAACTCCAGAATGAAATCGTCATCCCAATATACATAGGTTTGCCTAACCCATACAACCTCCTAAATTATGATGCCTTTTAATTCATCAGTAAACTATGAACATGTCTTGAACACCCAATACACCCATATCTATGAGGGTTTAACACCCCCTCCTGGGTGAAAATCCAATCTTTTCATCCATCCCTTTGATTGATCTATCCGAGAATCTCAAAAAATGGATGAATAGCAGTGCAGTTGTAACTTTGGTGAATGTACTTTCAAATCAAGAGCACATGGTATGTGATGTATGAAATGGGCCTTAGATGTTGTCCTAGCATTGATATATGTGCCCACAATAGAAAATTGCCAGATGGGAAATTGGTTTTTTCATGAAAACAAGAATGTGGAAGATAATTATTTGGATCTTGTATTTTGGCATCCTACTGATGGTTATAACCATACAGAAGAAAATAAATACTCCTTGGAAAATTGAGGTGATATTTCCTCATATGTTTTTCCAAATATGAGATAGTAGTGTCCATTATGTTAATTTAATCATGCCTGAAAATATTAATCATATCCTCAATTCTCTTGCTATCCAATTCGTCAGTAGTTCTAATTCTCTTGGGATCCATTGCACATAAAAAAGACATCTAAATTCATCTAAATTCATCTAAATGTGAGTTCATTTTGGGTTATTTTTACAAAATAATTAATAAAATTAGAAAAATTACTAATGTAATTAATGTATGGATTCGGCGCGCAAGTATAAATCCGGTGCGCAATTATGGAGACCGATTTTTTGTATGATAATAAAAAACATACAGAAGAAGAACGAGCGAGATTTTAAGAAGCAGTGTCTAAAGAAAAACTCATGCGTGCTGAGAGAAGTATCTTTGGATTTTTTTTGTAATTTTCACTAAAGATAAGCCACCATATATAATCAATAAAGACAAACCAGCGCACCATGACCTTGTGTGCCCGTACCTCATGCACTATTAGTTGTCACACAACATCAAACTCTTTGATCTTTTTCATAAATTTACCTCATTATAAGACCATCTATTCATTTTAGATCAAATTATTAGGTGGGGTATTTTGTTGACATTTCCATCCATCACATATACGAAAAACAGACAAAGGGAAATTCCTTAGAAAAAAGTGGAGAAATATGTGGAGAATTTCAAGGTTTGAAAAGGGTCATGTTTGAAATCTCCCTAGTTGAGCCAAGACATCATTGGCATGCAACCACTTTCATTCCACAACGTTGGTGCAGAACCCACTTGCGCGACCAAACTCCTTTGATTAGGGTCACCAATTTTCCAATAAATAGAACCTGGGGGTCTTTATTTGTTACAGATAAATTTTCCTAATGCACAATTGCTACACTGGTCTCCCTAGTGTCACACCCAAGTCTTATGAAACCTTCAAGGTAGATCTTTACCATCTTGGGAAGAGGAATTAAAGGGGGATCATAGGAATTAATTACCTTTATTGTTTGAAATCCATAACACTTGCACGCCTAAAGTGCTCAACCTGCCTAAATCAGAAACACTTGTGGGCCACCCATTCCTCTCAAAACAACATAAGTGACCAACTTCTAATAATACATGTGAATACTTTTAAGGGATTTAGTCTAGTCTCACCCATGTCTTGAATTCTATATTGTCCATCACTTATGTGAACATTAGGTCGCCCAAGCCTACCTGTGTGCCCATACCTGCGCGCAAGATACCTGAATGGGATCCCCTATTTGATTCACATTATCCCTTCAGCCTATACAAGCCTTTCATCAAGCCTTATTAAAATTCATTCATGGAAATTTATCCTCTTCATTGGCTCCCTTGTCAGAATGGTATTATGTTGAAAGATCCTCCAAAATCATGGACTTACCAAATCCTTAGTAAAGGCACATCAGTGTGTCTCCCATTTCTATTTTTATATCATTAGTCATAGGTTTCCCACATTTGTTTTATAATGGGGTCAGGAATCATGGAGTGTATGTGGGTCTCTATATCTATAGTCACATGTAACTTTATCCCAAGAATAGTGTTGGGAGTTATTAGTTTAGAGGATTAAGGTTCACGCCAT
Source organism: Viscum album (assembly GCA_963277665.1). NCBI lineage: Eukaryota > Viridiplantae > Streptophyta > Magnoliopsida > Santalales > Viscaceae > Viscum > Viscum album. Next base: position 1,688,362,395 of record OY728148.1, read on the forward strand.
GCATGTACCTTATCATATCTAAAACCAGGAGCTTTAGGTCCCTTGTCGGTAATGTATAGTTCACACCTACTTTTCCTTTTGAAAAAAAAGAAAAGTCTCCCTTCTCTACCACAACTAATATTACGGTAGAAATCATAGCATAAGACCCTAGCCTTTTTGGACGGATCCAATAGCCTTCAATCTCATTTAACATTGAATGGTTCATTGCTCCACGCCCTTGTCCACCGTCATCCCTAGAGCCATGGCCTCTTCCACTAGTAGTGGAGGAAAAATGTGTGAGACCTTGTTGAATCTTTCACATCCACATGTTTCTCACAACAATCATGACTCACATGGGCTTGAGGATTTGTGAGGATCATAGCATTGGACAAACACCTCATTAAATAAACTAAGAGAACTCTGATTCCCATCAAAACTGGGATATGTAGGAAGCCTTCCTAAGGCTCAAGCTCTTTATAATATCATACATAAATGGGAATCCTACTTAGGAGTAATCCCATAATCAAATCCCCAAATATCCAAGGCATCCTTTTTAGAAAGTAAGTAGAAACTCATTTCTCTCAAAGGACTACACTCTCCAATGATACTTCCTGAACTATGAGGTATTTTATTCTAATCCAAATGAGAATCATATGAAGTCTCCCTAAGGTTCAAACCCAACATTTTTAATCAAACCTTCCCTTTCTTGAACACATCCAGTGTAGGGTCTAATTAAAAATAAAAGTTCATATCCCTTCAAGTTTCATTGGGATACTTCGGTATAATTCCCACACCAAAATTTGATTAGTCATCTTATACTTATGCATACTTACAACATGACATTAAACTGTATAGATTTGTCTATATCAAGTGACTTTAAAAGGTATGATGTGTCCCATTACATGGCATCAAACTACATGGGTTCTGATTCCTTTCACAAGGATATGTAGGTAGCCCATCTATGGGTACGATCCCAACATTAAAAAAAACTCCCACCTCCCTAGATGTCAATAAATTCCAGAGTGCCTCACTAAGTGTTTTAAAACAAGCATAGTAATAATAACGAACGAAGAATATCTAAGTAGTATAACAAAGGACACCATTGGTGGAGAACCTCAGATACATACAAATGTCTCCATAGATGAAGAACCTCTAATATATATAGATGATTCTCAAATCCTATACATGTTAATCATTAATTCCCAAATAACAAGGGAAACTCATTGCATACTTGGTGAATTAATAAGGATTCATGTACATATCTTAAATCTATAAAAGAGTCTTAGAGTAAGAAATAATCCCCCCCCAAGGGTGAGACGAGCCCGACCTCCAATCCTCTCAACCAATTTGTATTCTCAAGAATCGTCAACCAAATGACTGGATGAATGCCTGCATTTGGAAAGTAGATCCCTATGGATACATAAACATTGGGTGTTTTCAGTTCCATAAATAAATCTAATGGAAACCTTCTAGGAATAACGACTCCTATCAAAGTCCCATTTCTAAGGGAAATAAGGGTATTGCGATTTTTACATTTCTATGGGTTTTTTGTGCTTTTTAGGTTTTAGGGGTTATATTTGTTTTAGGTTTTTACTATTTTCATAGTGTTTTCATGGGTTTTTATGTTTTTTGGGAGTTTTTTTAAACTAATTAGGACTTTTTTGGATTTTAGGGGTTTTCGGTTTTTATCATTTTTGTTGGGGTTTTTGGGAGGTTTTTTAGAGTTTTAAAACATTTTAGGGGTTTAAAGGGTTTTTGGAGTTTTTAATGGGGATTTAGGTTTTTAGGGGTTCTTAGGTTTTTTAAGGTTATAAGGGTTTTTTTTCATTTTTAACCATTTTTTAGGTTTTTATGGTCTATTAGGGTATTTACGCTTTTCTAGGGTTTTTATCAAATTTAGGATTTTTATGTTTCTAATGGCCTTTAGGTTTTTAAGTATTTCTTAGGGTGTTTTTGAGTTTTTTGGGTTTTTATTTGTTTTTGGAATTTTTGTGATTTTTTAGGATTTGAATGGTATTTATAGTTTTTAGGGGTTTTAGGGGATTTATGGTTTTATGATTTTTGGTTATTCTGTGATTTCTGGTTTTTAGGGGATATATTCTTATAGTTTTTTATGGTTTTGTTAGGATTCATCATGGTATTTTGGGGTTTTACATTTTTAGGGATTTTTAGTGAAATTTAGGGTTTTTATAGTATTTGGTGTTTTAAGGGCTTAAAGATTTTTTAGTGTTTTTAGTGAATTTTTAGGGGGTTTTTTGGTTTTTTGGGTTTTTTATGTTTTTAGGGGTTTTTATGTTTTATGGAATTTATGTTTTATAGGATATTTTGGGGTTTATTATGGATTTTAGAACTTTTAGTTTTTGGGGCTTTATATTTTTTAGGGTTTTAATGTTTTCTTTGTTTTTTAGGGTTTTTATTGATTTTTTATGTTTTTAATTATTTTTAGGTATTTCTAGGATTTTAATGAATGTTTATAGTTTTTATGGATTTTGAGGGCTTTGAGTGTTTTAAGATTATTTAGTGGTTTTATAGTCCATAGGTTTTTAGGGGTTTTAAGTGTTTTTAGGTTTTTAATATTTTCGTAGTGTTTTTAGACGTTTTTATATATTTCTATGTTTTAGGGGGTTGTAGGGATTTTTTAGGATTTTATGGTTTTAAGGTTTTTTGGGTCATTGTGGGTTTTTATAGTTTTATGGTTTTAATGGGATTTATGGATTTTTTGAGTTTTTTGGGTTTTATGGTTTTGATATTTTGTTAATATTTTAGGGGTTTAAATGGTTTTTATAGTTTTTATGGTTTCAATGTTTTTATAGATTTTTTTGTTTATTTAACTTTTTCTGGGGTTTTACGTTTTTAGTGGTTTTAGGGGTTTTAAGGATTTGTATCATTTTTTTGGTTTTTAGGGGCTTTTAGTGTTCTTTAGTTTTTATGGTTTCCTTTTGGTGTTTAGGGGTTGTAGGGGTGTTTATGTTTTTATGAATTTTTAGTTCTATTTAATATTTTCATGGGTTTTTAGTGTTTTTAGACATTTTTTGGACTTATGGTTTTTAGGGGTTTTATGGTTTTACAGCTTTATAATATTTTATGGGATATAAAGGGTTTTTAGAGTTTTTAGTGGGTTTTACAATTTTAGTTTTTTTAGAGTTCTTAGGGGGTTTTATGTTTTCAGGGCCTTTTTATTTGGGTTTTTAGGATTTATTGTATGTTTCAGGATTTTAAGGGTTTTAAGTGATTTAAGTTTTTTATGGTTTTCGTAGGTTTTTCAAGTTATTAGGGTTTTGGGATTTTTTAGTGTTTTTAGTGATTTTTAGGTTTTTATGGTCTTTTGGGTTTTTAGGTATTTTGAGGGTTTTTTGGATTTTTCAGGGGTTGTTTGAGTTTTTATGGTTTTTTTGGGGTTTTAGGGGTTTATGATTTTTAGATTTTTTTTTAGGTTTTTAGAGTTTTAATGGGTTTCTAATGTTTTTTGTTGGGTTTTATTGTTTTATGGGTGTAGACACCATGAAATTTGTTCTATAAACTTTTTTTAGAGTGAAGATATGATTATCATCTAGAAAACAAATGTCTTGTATTAGTAAAGATGTTTTCACCATGAAGGAAGAAGATACAGGCTGGATTTCTATGTGACAAAATACTACTCTATATAAATGGACATGTGGAAGGATTCCCCCATCTAAAAGTGTACAGTGGATTTCAAAGATCGATGATGAAAAGATGTCAATTGATGAAATTTAAAATTATGTGTTTCCTCCGAGAAGAAATGGTGTATTTACCATCTAATGTAGTCTATATCTCTTCATGACATTCAATTTGATTGGTAGTGGATCCAAAACAGACTTAAGGATCAAAAGTTATGACACTCGGATGACATATAAATATTACAAAGGGACCCACATGGAGGACCTACATGGAGGACCTGTACGGACAACTTCCCTTCAACTGGGTCCCCTCCAAGCCTATAAATAGGACCCTTGGGTTCCCAATTTCAAAGATGGAAAATGTTTGAAGAAGAACCAAAGATTTTGTTGCGTATCTCTTTCACCAAGATCCCATAAATTTACTCAGGTAGCTCTCTAAAACATGAGAGAATATATAATTAATGGGGTAATGTGGTTCAAAGTCCTATAATGGTTTATAACACAAGAAATTGCATGACGCACCTACGTGATGCACCTATGAGGAGCACCTAAGTGGAGCACCTGTGCGACGCACCGGCATGGAGCACCTCCATGATGCACCTACACGGAGGACCTGTGCAGAAAACTTTCCATTACCTAGGCCCCATACATGCCTATAAATAGGACCCTAGGTCTCCCCATTTCAAAGACTGAAGAAGTTTAAGGAATCCCTGAATCTCCCACTGGGTATATCTTTCTCCTAGATCCCTCAAATTTTCTTATGTAGCTCTCTAAAATACGAGAGAAGAGATAATTAAATGGGATATGATTGTTTTGAAAGTCATTCAAAATTTTTACATAGGATTTTTTCCCCTATGAGAAATATATTATTCTGTCAACATACAAAACCTGCGTGGAACACCTACACGACACACCTGGGTGGTATAGCTGTGTGGAACAGCAACACGGGGTACATATGCGGCACACATGCGCAAAATACCTACGTAACAGAGCTTGGAATATAGACTACATACCAACTTATGTACCCTCTTTGAATCAATTCATGGATGGGTATCTCTTTCTCTAGTTCTCTTATTTGAAAGGGACTGTGTTGAGGCCTCCACTAAAACCTCATGACTTATCAAACCTTTAGAAAGTCACATCAGTGTGCCTTCTATTTTGGGATTTTATATCTTCAGTAAGTGGTTTCCCACATATATTTCACAATATGGTTAGGATTCATGGAGTGTTTGTGTGTTTTTATATCCATAGTCATGTGGACCTTTCTCCTAGGAACAACACTTGGAAGTTACTGGTTCTAAGAATAATGGTTTGGGTCTTGAACTCTCCCTTATCAAAGAGCCGGAACCTCAAATTTCTTGTAGGGAAGATAAAGTTCATGCTTTCTTTTTCATTCAAGCGAATGAAAAGTCTCCCTACCCTACCAAGATCAATTTTAGGGCATCCATCCTGGAATATTCCCCTAAACTTAATCTCTTATTCCTTTCATTGAACCCTTCTACAATATAAATAGAATAGAGGGAACGTTGATCACATTTCCTTCTTCCTGGGTCACCTTACCCCCATCCACTGTCACCACCGTAGGTGTACCCTCTTCCACCAGTGGAGGAGGAAAAGTGTATGTGTCATTGTTGAATCATTCACATTGTCTTGTTTCTCACACCGAGCAAGACTCACACGGGCATAGAGAATCGTTATGATTATAATATTTACAAAAACACCCACCATTTAAAGAACCATGAAAACTTTGATTCCTGTCATAAATGGGATATGTAGGAAGCCTTTGTAGGGCCCGAGCCCAATGGATATACTCTTCATAAATACAACTCTAATTCCCTTAATCTTGGAATCCCCCTTAGGAATAATCTCTAAATTAATCCCCCAAATAATCAAGGAAGACTTTTTATGAAGTAATCCCAAACTCTTTTCTCTGAAAGGATTATACTCTCCTATGAGACCTATCAAAATATGTGGGACTTGATTCCCATCCCCATGGGATATGTAGGAATCCTCCTTGAGATTCAAACCTGGCACCTTAAATCAACCATGTTCACCATGGTCTATATCCCCCACAAGGTCTAATTCTACTTGGAAATCCATATACTTTCTATGTTCATTGGGCTGCTTAGGCAAAGGTCCCACACCAAACATTGACTAAGCACCTTTATCTTAGATTTCCATACCACATGACATTAAACTGTATGGCTATGTCCTTATCACTTGACCTTAAATGGTATGATGTGTCCCATTAAGTTGCACCAAATTACAAGGGTACTGATTCCTATCACAAAGATACGTAGGTATCCCATTTCATGGGTATGATCCCAATATCAAAACAAACATTCAACTCCCTGGATGATAGTAAATTCTAGAGTTCCCACTATGTGGATTAAAAACCAATATCATCATAACAATGATTAAAATAATCATTAAATAGTATATTAGAGGATACCATTGATGGGGAACCATGAATACATACGGATATCTCCATTAATGAAGAACCTTGAATACATACTGATGATTCTAAATTTTACACATTTTAATACATGAATGAAAATTCTAAGGGAAACTTATGTTATACTTGTTGAATTAATAAGGATTCATAAAATATCTTAAATTTATAAAGAGAGTCTGGGAGTAGACAATAATTCCCCCCTAAAGGGGATGATGAGTCTGACCTCCCATCCTCTAGACTAATTCACTATCCTATGTATCATAAGGTTCAAACATGATGAATTACTACCTTTGGAAAGCAAGTCCCTTTTTGGTAAAGAACTATTGGATGTTTTCGGTTCTATGAATAAATCCAATGGGAACCACATGGAAGTAGTGATTCTTAAAATTAGAACATATGTTTCAATAAAATATGAAACCAAAATGGTGAAACTGACGTGAATCCATAACCAAGTTAATAACATTACTCAACTATCCGGCCCCTGTCAATTGATAAAGGAAGGCCAGACAAAGGAATCAATTAGGCACGTATCAATCTAAAATATTTCTCTTTAATGGAGTTCATTGTTGTGTTCATTTTTTCCCTCAGAACTCCCTTCTGTCCAAAATGGATTTCTTCAAGTCGACATATGTGAACTTCCCAACTGCTGCTTAAGATGGATCCTCATCCATAGGACAAACATTATCACCCACCCAACATCTTCAACGTTTGGTCTCCAACATGTTGGAAAAGAACTATCGTCATTTGAGTACAATACAAACTTTGGTGGCTGCCCAACAGTCCCTCCAGGTCAATAACAATCCTCGATCATCCGGCCAATGAAAAACGATGATCAATAATCATAAGGTGCCAACCACTATCTTCAACCATTTCAGGTCCTTATCCTTGAAAAAAACAACCAGTCCCCCCACCCCCACGTACAATAGGGAGGTGGATCAAGAGGTCACTAAGGGCCTCAATTAAAGGATGCATGGGTCCATACTGAGGACTCCCACCAACAATCGCTGCCAGCAAAATAGCACGATAGTGAACCCCCAACATGATGGGGGTGTTGCCTCTGGATGTTCTTCCCAGGTCTCTCAGAACCTGGATTACAAGAAGAACAGTCGAGGACAATGTCTGGTCAATAGGGTTTAGGTTCGTACCTCTGCCACCTCCGAATAATTCTATCCACCTAACTTGATGGTGAAACATGAGCAGGCACATACACCCATTCGTCCTCAGTTTTTTGTCTAGAAGTCTCTTTTAACAGAAACCCACCAATCCCACCAAACAAATATGGTAGAATACCGTGAACAGGCACATACACCTTGTTACAAATTATTATCTAGTCGACAGGCTCGTCTGACTGCATTTAAGAAAGCCTGCCAATCCAATGTGGTGAAAACTGGTAGACAAGAACATTCACCTGATTATAATCACCCATTATACGAGCAGTCTCATCTTTGAGTATTAAAGGAATTCCATCAACCATACATGATATAAAACTTCTAGTAGGCACATACACCTTCCATCGTTCATCAATCCTGCTAACAATCTTGTTTGGAAGCACCTAGAGAAGTCAGTCAAAAAGCTCCAACGACAAATCTGGGGCAGACCCAACTCTCTTCCCCATACATGAGTACTTTCAATATCCATTTATAAGAAAAGGAGGATAGTAGAATCCACATACACCTACTCCCTATACTGAATGGACATATATTCCCATTCTTGACACTGATTTCAATAAACATATCTTATCAATGGTTAAAGGGCAGATAGAAATCTATGCACATATTATGGAAGCATGCAAAAATATTGTAATGAATATATCAATAGTACTAGGGGAATGGACACAAGAAATGTATCCCCACAGTTGGGATGAGACATCGGCATACCATCGCAGAGCAGGTACACACCTCTGTTCCAGTCCAGAATTTTCAAGGGGCATACTCTCCCATATCATACAGACAACGGGATGAGGAACATACACCATTTCCAATTCAAGGTAGATCACATCAAGGCAGGCTCATACACATACCCATGATAACCACTTCTCCTAACAAGCAGCCCCATCTAAGTTTAAGAGAACATCCAAAAATAAGTATCGCAAATCACGGTTGGAAAATCAAGAGTCAATATTCAATTTGGATTCTCTTAATGTAGGAGTTCTTGAAGCCATCATTCATTTATCAATTGCATATCAAGATAATACCCTCTCATTACCAAATTGTGGGAGTAGTAGCATTAATTCAGATGTTCTCCTTCAGACACTTCAACATAATGCCTTTATTCATGAAAAATCGTTCAATCCAGAGATTTTATCTATTGATGAGAACCACGAAAACCCTCCTTGTGGATAGAAGACTAAGGAGAAATTGGATTTATCCCTTGCTATAATCCTCCATGGTGGTCCTCCCCATGATGGAATTCACTACGAGAGTTCACTCAACAATAGTTTTTCGTAGTGTCAAGATAATTCTACAATTGACAATGTAGTGATGAGAATGCCCACCAATCTATAGGAACATGCAAACACAATACCAATCATGTCTGAGGCCTTATCATTGACGGGTGAAACACTTTCTCAACTAGAACACATCTTAATGGAATGGTCATTCTATGAACCTCCCTTAGGTCATTTATCTTCTAATACAGAGCGTCAACTTTGGTCAGACCAAGTAGAGGAACCTCTAGTAAAAGATGATGAAGATATGTTAAACATGAGAAAAAAATTGTCTAAAGGATAAATACCAGTAATGTTCTAGACTTTAGAAAATTCTCAATATAACATTCCAAAATTGATGGAAGAATATTTCATTCATGATATCCACCTCAACTTATGGAATGAAATTATTCATTTGAAAACAGAAGTATTACTATATGATTAATATCAAAATCATGTAACGGTAATAGGAGGGTTGGAATGACAAATAACTTGGCATCTCTCTCAGTTTCCCAACATCCAAAAGTTTAAAATTAGAAGAGAAACCTTCAGCATTCATGCCTCAATGCTCTAAATAAACTACACTGGTTAATTAATGATTCCCCAACAAGTATTAAAATTACAGGATGGGGTACACTTGGATAATTGCATTTCACTAAACTCCAGAATCCGAAAAGGCTTCCAAAAATGGTCTCAAGTAATGTTATTTACCATGATCATCTACAATCAAAAGGTTTTTTGTGTAATCAAATGTACACCCAAGAACAGGACTCAAATAGATCTCATCAGAGTCAGGTCCAAAGAAAACAAGTTGTTGAGTTACATTTTCATTAATAATCTACGAATCTTGACCAAGCCTCTCACATAGAGGATGTCAACCATCAAATAAAGTAGATGTATGAAATAGCACAATGATATTCCGAAGTAGTTGATTTGATTTGTTGTCAGATAATGCACCTAGTTAAGGTCTGAACCAAAATTCACAAAATCAGAAGAGTAGCTGTGTGAATCTCAGACATAGCAGGTCAATAGACACCCAAGCTTGCAGGTCTGGAGGATCATTTAATTCATCCTTCAAATTCATTAAACAATGTCAATGGTTTCAAGAAGAAGAACAGGAATAGCCCTAGCCTGTAGGGATATGGGATTTTTCACATCTACAATCCCCTTCTAAACAGAAGTCAGTTTTCTCCCGATTAGGGAAGAAGCCACAAAGAGAGCACACAACTATACTATCCAAGGATTCCCTTCATATTATTTTCTACCAAAGAGATCCTGAGAATCCATCATATCAAAGAGAAGAGTCTAATTGAAGATACAATGGGAGAAGATATTACAAAGATACTAAATGAATGCCATCAATGCATTATAGGTCAGTAAATTTCATTAACACCATTACAAAAGATCCTCCATAAAATGAGGATAGTTTAGGGGAATAAGAAGATAAAGTTCTTATCCACAATACGGTACACACTGAGACAAATTAAGATGTTGTACGTACTCGAAATCGGAGACTTACCTAGAATCTACGTATGCCTTCAAATAACTAACTCTCAACCCTCCGAAATGAATCTAACAAAGGAAAAGTTAAATGTCATATTACCTCTAACTTTTCCACTACAGAAGGTCAATCTATTTTACATGAAGAGATATTTTCACATCAATAATATGAAAGTAAAGAGTTGAAATGACTCAATATAGAGTTACATCAAAGCATCATTTCTGCTAGATGTACACCCCGTGCAGATCCTCAACTTCCACATCCGGTAGAAGCTCCCCAACAAAAATGATTTGTGGTAACCACAGATGTAGATAATGAATTCCCTCTATTGGGTCCACATCCAAGACATGATCAAACACATCCTTATAGGCTTTTTACTATGGGTTATCCAAGGAAAATACCAGCACCACCACTAGTGGTTTTTCTAGTTGTTTCACCATCTCAAGCTCTAGTTCCTATACCTACATAGGTTCTAAATCATCTGGATTTTCCCCAAGTTCTTATAAACCCAATTGATGCATTAAAAACATGATTGGATGCTATGCAGGAATGACGTGCACTAGTTCAGCTAGAAAATAGATCATACCCTGAATGGGTGGATCCAATCCCTCCACCTCCATTTTTTTGAATACCATATTCTCAATATTAAATGGTTCAAGAGATCCGGAAGAACACATGGTTGCGCCCAAATTTACCCTACAGGTATAAGAGGTCATTGAAGTACATATAGGGGTCGAATCCACAGGGACCGATGAAGTAACCTTTATAAACACAAGTTTTATGGAGGTTAGGCTGTGAAGTAGCCAACTTGGGTTTGAATTGATTGGATAACTCATTATTTAATATAATGAACAATTAATAAAATTACTTGATCAAAAACAATTAATTAGTATGGGTTGATCATAGGTTGTTACTTTTGGTGGATTGGATGAATTTCTTTTCTTAAAAAGTTAATGTCATTAATTGAAGACATATCCAAACAACGAGATAATTCTCCCAAATCATTCACCAATTTAATCCCTACACAATTTCAAGTCCAATCACAAATTAACTTTGAGGATCACTTTAATAAGCACTCAAAGGTAATAGATCATACTAACACTCAAAATGTTTCATCATTAAACTTGGCAAAGACGAAGAAGAACATAACTCATTGAATAGAAATCTTAAAAATAAAAAACAGATTTGAAAATTAATGTACATGAAATAACATCAAATCCCTGACCTTGATACTCCCTTGGATAAAACCTTAAGTGGTTATCCGTCCATTGATGCTATTCTACCAATGGAAACGGGATGTAGACTTATGGGGGCGGAATTAAAGAAGAAGAAAATTAAGAAAAATTTACACTCCACCGTTGTGTGAGGAATTCACAAGTGTTGGTGTGTATAAATTCACATCTAGATTCAATGGTATCAACGTGTAAAAAAATGAAAAGAAGTAGTAAAGAAGAAGAAAAACTTTTATTAAGATACTCAACGTGAAAAAAGAACTTACATGAAAAAAATTGACGATACAATTACAAAATGAAAGCAGAAACTTACAATTGAAAGGAAAATATAAGATGCATATTCCCTTCACAACCATCTCATTATGAAGGCATATTAATAACCGTAGGTCTACCCCCAAAAATCAATTCACCCCAAACAATTAATAGTGTCAAAATGAGGTTGAATAATCAAAAGGAAATTGACGTTTCAAAGTTGACCCGAAAAAACTGTCCAGATTCGTCCACCATTTTGATGTGTGAATTTGAAATTAAAGGAAGCCAAATCGACAGTGGTCGTAGAAGAAACATATCTTCTTCCATATGTTCTCTATCAGCTCTAATAATTTCAGGAAATTTGGCTTATCCTCTTGGATGTTATGGTCGAAATGGTGGGATGGTTTTATGTGCAGTAATGTCGGGTCCACCATTTAAATCTCAACCTCAGATCCATTTATCATCATGAAAACTTCCAAATTAGCTCCGGCCACAGTTTAATAAAATGATACTCATATTTTTATATTTCTACTGTATAAATTTAGCTTCATTGGGCTTGGTTTGTTGGCCGCACTTTTGTTTGATGGGCCTTAGGCCCATTATTCTATCTCCAACAAATTTCTGCATTTGGGCGCAAAATTATCCATCTTCCCTTGGGATTCATCCATCAGACCTAAAATAAAAAATGTTCCAAATAATATGAAGAATCATATACCAAAATATCAAATTAAAATGATGAAAATTTTAATTTCCAGAAGAAAATTATTGAGTGGGCCCAAATTGACACTTTAAGCATGAATTGCACAATGATGGGAAATGAAGTTCAATTTATGAATTGGACTAAAATTGATGTTTATGAACTTTTAAACACATTAATATTAAGATATTAACAATTAATATTATCCACTTTTAGTGACTAATCACACCCCCCAACTTGATTTTGCTTGTCCCAAGAAAAATATATTACAAATATGAAATTCAAATCCCCTTTTCCAAAAAAAATTTAATACACATTCCTCACCCAAATATCTCATACCAAAAATAATTATGAAACCCATCAAAATCATTTAAAAAAAGATAGGTCCATAAGCATATCCCAAGCTTAATCCCATTCCTTTGTTCAAATTCATCGCCAAATTTCATCCAATTCTAATTAAGCATGATAAAGTGTTGTGCATCATAAAAGATATGGGGCCCATTTTATTGTTCAAGGAGAAAAAATGGAAGCGCTAGGTGGGAATCACATTAAACCTTAAGATGAGTATCCATTTTTCTAATTTTTTGAATTTTTTTAATTTTTTTAACAACAATAGATATGAAAATACAAACTCTGGGAAAGAAAAATATGCAGTCACGATCCCCAAGTGCCGGATGCCACACATATTGTCAATTCCATGCTCTAAAATAGAGATATAAAGCCTAACTCTGGGAAAGAAAACTAGGGGGTCACGATCCCCATGTGTTGGATGCCACGCAATTGGACAAAACATTTCTCTATATAGTCATTATTTTTTTTCAACATTTTTTTGATACTCAAATTAAACAAAAATTGACCCCAGAACCCTATGCTATAATGAAAGGGACCCAAGAACTCAAATTCACACACACGATCCAGTAGACGTGCATTGTAGCATTTTTATTAAGAGAATGAAAATGTAAACTTTGAAAAATAATATCGGACAACCGCACTTTCCAAAAACTATGCTCATAAACATAAACCTGCATTAAAATCAGAATCAAGGCATACAAAATTATTTGATATCCAATTTCAGAGTTTGCAATGTGTGTTATGATGTTCAAGGTTAATAGAATTTTTCTTTCCATGAATGTTTTTATTCAAAAAATTAAAAAAATATCATTTTATATCTCCCCCTCACTTATAATAACAATGTCCCCAGTGTATAAAGAAAGGAAAAGTTAGAAGGGGGTAGGAGAGGAGTTCAAAGAGGAAATTAAAAATGATAAACATGGAAAAAATTCACCTGGTTTTTGAAGTTGAAGTTCATGATGCTCCAGATTACTCCTTTGATCTCTTGGGGGATGTAGGCACCTCCTTGATTGAACATGTATCAACCAAAATAGTTCCTGAACCACAAAAAGAAGAACAAATCATACAAAAAAACAACACAATGATTTATTTAATTCCAAGTATCATCATTTTTATGGTTTTCCATGTTTTTTTGAATCAAACTAATGATACATTGTCTTCTTTTAAATTTCTGGGTAAGGTATTACTTAGGGATTGCACTGCGTGACATGGATGAATACGGTGCTCCCATTTCATACCCATACATACTCATAAAATAAGAACAGTTCAAGAGTCTAAATTTTTTTAACCTACAAAAACATAAATAAAATAAACTGATGATACATTGTCTTCTTTTAAATTTCTGTGTAAGGTATTACTCAGGGATCACACCGCGTGACATGGGAGAATATGGTGCTCCCCTTTCATACCCATCCTTACTCATAAAAGAATAACAGGTCAACAGTTTATGGTAATTTATTATATGAAAAAGAAAAAGATTCAAAATGATTAGAAACATGAAAACCATTGGTTTCCTCCCATGAAGCGCTTTTTTTAATGTCGTTAGCTCGACTTGAACCCCCAAAATTATCCAATTCCAGCTTTTAAAATTTTTAAGACCCCATTTTTATCCACCTCAACAAGATTTAGATTGATTATTTTTTTATAATTTGTTTCATGTGTAATCCTTTGTTCTATAATGAGTGGTAAAATCCAAGGAATTTTAGTAATGGTTGATCTGGTTTCTTCTACAGTCTTTCCTATGATTTTATGGGTTAACCCCCCTTTGTGGGTTTCATGAGATGAATGAATGACTAATGCAAGGTCATGGTTATCTCCTATGATTGGATGCCGAAGTGGGGAAGTAAGGACACTGATTTTGAGTTCAGGTTGGATAGGACATTCAAACATAGATAAAAAATTGGAATCAAAATCAATTTCATTTTCAAAATTTCCCAACACAATTGGTTACCTTTGAATTGAAGATTCAACACCAAAATTTTATAGATGAGTTTCATGAATGGGTATAGAGTTTATGTTTTTGATTTATCCTAATGGTTCAGTGATTGGTGTTTCTAAAAAATCATCATTGGAGAAATATTCTGGACATTTAATCCATGAAGAAATATTTCCCTCTTGTGATTTCATGAAATCAATTTCATCATGATTTAAACACTCATTAACAATTCCCTCATGTTCTTTATCTTGACTTTCGACATTACCTGACCAATTCTATTCATTAGCCAACTCTGTTTTCCATGATTTAAAGGTAGGTTCTTCACTAAATTCAAATGAGTTATATGGGTAACAATATTTTTCTATAAGTGATGTGAAGGGACAACCTGAGTTGGAGTGGGTTCCAAAAATGATTCAGTGATTTGTAGTTTTACTCTCATGGATGAAACTTCTAAATTCATTTTAACCATTTTTTCACACAAATGTTCAAGAATTTTTTCAGGATTAGGGTTGATATATTTTTGTGTGTCACACACCTCATTAAGTTTTATCTCTTTAATCATCCTTGAGAGGTATGGAAATTGATCCTTTAAACAATCAGAATCCCATTGATTGTACGTCTCATCTGGTGTGGTGTATTCAATTAAGGTTTGGTCAATGAAATTCCCTATGTGAGGTGTTTCTCAATATTTATTTCTGACTTGATTACAGCATTGGTTTATGAAGGGGTATTTTGGAGGATAATCCATTGGAATTGATTGAAAATTGGTTTTGGGATTTTTTTGGACACACAGAAATAGAAATGGGAAAAGAGAAGAGAAATTAGGGTGAGAATCGAGAATTTGGGGTTAGAAAAGAAGACGAGGGTATAAGGTACTTACTTGGGTCCCCAGAAATGGCTCCAAAATTTGGTTGTGCCCAAATTTACCCTACAGGTATAAGCGGTCGTTGAAGTACACATAGGGGTCGAATCCACAGGGACCGAAGAAGTAACCTTTAGAAACACAAGTTTTATGAAGGTTGGGCTGTGAAGTATCCAACTTGGGTTTGAATTGATTGGATAACTAATTATTTAATTTAATGAACAATTAAAAAAATAACTTGATCAAAAACAATTAATTAGTATGGGTTGATCCTAGGTTGTTGCTTTTGGTGGATTGGATGAATTTCTTTTCTTAAAAATTTCATGTCATTAATTGAAGATGTATCTAAACAATGAGATAATTCTTCCAAATCATTTGCCAATTTAATTAGTAAACAATTTCAAGGACAATCACCAATTCACTTTGAGGATCAATTTACTGAGCACTCAAAGGAAATATATTTTACTAGCACTCAAAATGTGTCATCGTTAAACTTGGCAAAGACGAAGAAGAACATAACTCATCGAATGGAAATTTTAAAATAACAAACAGATTTAAAAATTAAAGTACATGAAAAAACATCCAATACCAGACCTTTCTACTCCCTTGGATCAACCCTTAAGTGTTTCGCCCTCTATTGATGCTATTCTACCAATGGAAATGGGATGTAGACTTATGGGGGCGAAATTGAAGAAGAAGAAAATTAAGAAAAATGTACACTCCACTGTTCTGTGAGGAATTCACAAGTGTTAGTGTGAATAAAATCACACCTTGATTCAACAGTATCAACATGTAAAAAAATGAAAAGAAATAGTAAAGAAGAAGAAACACTTTTATTAAGATACTCAACGTGAAAGAAGAAATTACATGTGAAAAATTGATGATACAATTACAAAATTAAAGCAGAATATTACAATTGAAAGGAAAATATAAGATGACTATTCCCTTCACCACCATCTCCTTATATTGGAATATTATGATCCTTAGGTCTACCCTCCACAATCAATTCACCCCCAACAATTAATATATTCAAAACGAGGTTGAATAATCAAAAGGAAATTGACGTTTCGAAGTTGACCCGGAAAACTATCCAGATTCATCCACCATTTTGACGTGTGAATTTAGAATTGGAGGAAGCCAAATAATCAGTGGTCATAGAAGAAATATATCTTCATAATGTGTCCTCTATCAGCTGTTAACATTTCAGGAATTTTGGCTCATCCTTTTGGAAGTTATGGTCGAAATGGTTGGACGACTTTATGTGCATTAATGTCGGGTCCACCATTTAAATCTCAACTTCAGATCCCTTTATCATCATGAAAACATCAGAATTAGCTCCAGCCAAAGTTAAATAAAATGATCCTAATATTTTTATCTTTCTACTGTATAAATTTGAGCTTCATTGGGCTTGGATTGTGGGGCCCACATTTGTTTGATGGGCCTTAGGCCCATTATGATTTCTCCATCAAATTTCTGCATTCGGGCGCAAAATTATCCATCTTCCCTTGGGATTCATCCATCAGACCTAAAAGAAAAAATGTTCCAAATAAAGTGAATAATAATATACCAAAATAAAAAATTAAAATAATTAATATTGTAATTTCCATAATCAAATTATTAAGTGGTCCCAAATTGACACTTTAAGCATGAATTGCACAATGATGGGAAATGAAGTTTAATTTCTGAATTTGACTAAAATTGATGTTTATGAACTTTTAATCAAATTAATATTAAGATATTAACTATGAATATTATCAACATTCAGTGAATAATCAACACATAACACATTTTTTTCTCATTGTGATCCCATGATAGGGAATCCTCATCAATAAGAAACAGTAATGCATAATTTTTCTATGAATCATTACAGGTACCATCATTTGTTTGGTGTATAAGTTTTCCATATGGATCCATTACTGGATGGTATGATATCCATAAAAAGTTACTTCTTCAATTTATATCAATGCTACTAAATATGACAGATTTTTATCTCACAAATTATAAAAAAAGGGAAAATGAATGTGTCTCAGATTTCATTGCTCAATGGAAATGATTAACACATTTTTTAAATCTGATGCTCCCTAAGGAAGATTTTCTACCAATTTGGGTGGAAAACATATGGGATGAATTACATACATTATTGATCCCTATGAAATACATAGGAGGGTTTTGAGACCTAGCTTAAATTTCCCAGAAGGTGGAGGATTCCATTTTGGAATCTAAAGCTAAATCTCATGTAATTTCATCAATTCTAGGAAGGAGAACAAGGAATGAAGAGGTTGTTATAGTCACACTCATGCAAGAATGTGTAGCTGCTTATACTTCAAAACCTTCATCATATCGAAGGGATCCTCCTCTCGAGCATCTGCAGCAATGACCGACTTGTCAAGATGATCAAAGATATCAATGACAAAAATAGTTTGGGGAGTTAAAAAACAATGTTTATTCTTTCCGGAGCAAACAAGTTATTAGTTAATTCATCTCAATTCTGGAAAATAATTTGGTTCAGTTTCTAAGGCTGAAGAAACCAAAAAAATAAGGAGATGAATATCTTCAAAATTATTTTCTGTTTAACCAAATGTTGAGGAATCCCATTTAGGAGTGTTTTTTATTTCAATGAAATCCCTCAAAAAATGGTAGACTCTGGACAATTGAATCTAAAAAGTTCATCAACTCAAGTATCATGTGTTTCTGCTACTGATCCAGAGGAAGAAGGTGAATGGTAGGAAGTCAAAATTACAAATATGTAGAAATATGATGATTTGATTATTTGGAAAATGATCAACCGAAATCATTCCATTTTATGAACATAGTTGAAACAACAGATTGTGCCTTCTTTCACACCTACTACAACAAAACCACCTTTATGAAAAGGTCAATCCCCAAAGAATAGATGTGATTAGAAGGAAAAAATACAAGTCATAATAAGAATAGATCATATTAATGCCAAATTTTTCCTTGACCATGGTAGGTTTCGTGCCATTTTCTTAAAAAGCACAAGCACCGCCCCTCCAAAATGGCACAAAAAGAACTAACCTGTCAAGAAGAATCTTCATCAGATGAAGATTTCATCTTTGGTTCTATTAACTTTGTCCTCTTAACAGATCCCTATGCCATTGGTGATTCTGATTATAATGAGCCAATGTTCACTATACCTAACTAGGGAACTAGAGGAAGAGTACAAGGTTGAGGATACAGGGGAAGACATAGTAATTCTAGAAGACAATATTTTAACTCTACCCCTACTTGAATTGTATATGTAGAGGAAACTCATGGGAGAGCCCATTGGAGATCTCAAGAAGAATAAGGAGAATCTTCCATGCTTGACAGATTTGGTCCTGACATGATTATTTTGGAGGACCGATTAGAAGTCACGCCATATGCCTCTCAGCAAAAAGATAGACCAATTCAGTATATTATACCAAAGCCAGGAGTATTTCCATCTTCTCTAACACAAGGTACATCTACACCCAAAGCATCAACTTCCACAGCACCTGTGAAACCACATCTCCATGATGGGAAATGTAAACCTCATGACCAAAAGTATGATGTTTTGAAACATCTGCCCCAAGTACCGGCCAAGTTCTCAATTCTAGCTGCCTTTAGTCAATCAAAAGATCTTCTAGAATCACTTACTAGGGCCTTTTAATGTCCTCAAGATCTTGAAATCTAAGTTGTTGCTACTGAGGTTTACCATATAGAAAATGATCCTACAGAATGTCATGCAGTCATATCTTTTACGGATGAAGAAGAAGAAGATATCGTACATGGACCTATTATTCCCTTTTATATATATGTAAAGGTCAATTACATAGATATCCAATGAGCATTCATTGATAATGCCTCCAAAATAAACCTCATTCTAGTTCATACACTTCATCGATTGGGCCTTTCTGAATCTAACTTTTCTCCTTCTATTTTAATGTTTCAAGGATATGATAGGAATGAGTAAGAACCTCTTAGAGATATTATACTATGGACTAACTTTGGAGATCTTATGTCTAATTTAGATTTCATGGTTGTTCCTGAGGACACAACCTTAAACATTCAGCTAGGAAGGCCTTGTCTACATAAACATGCGGCCATACCTTCTTCATACCACCAATGTATCAAATACTATTTCAAAGGTCAAATCGGGACATTGTATGTTGACAAGGCTATGTTCAAAATGTGTGAATATCAATACATTGAGTAATAATTTTATCATACGAAGGGATCAAGGTTCATGACAAAGGGGGTAACTAGAATCAATGCTTTGAATGTCTTGGAAATGATCCCGGTAAACCCATTAATAGATTTGAATAAAGATTATGTGTTACCTATCAATCAAATTGATAGGGTAAAACCAAATCCACGAACTTGTCCAATAACATCCATAATGTCAATTATAGCAAATGAACCTGACTATATGGGATAAATTTTTGATTCACCAAGTAGTGATGGAAGATCAAATAGAGATGTCTTCATTTCATCGGTTAAACTACACGAAGCATCTACTTCATCAATCTGAATATAAGAAGTTGTAGAATTACTAGAGGAAGACAATGATGTTGATTCCCAATCCATAATCTCATCTTTATTACCCCATGAAGACCCATCATCATACATAGGGTCAGAAATGGTGGCATATACTTCAGTATGTTCAAATACTGACTCCTCCCCTAATTTTGGATGTTTTTCTTCATCATATTCAATGCAAGTAGAAAAAGAAGAAGTAACACATAATGAAGAATAAGTGGAAGATCTCAAGGTTACTCCTCCAACATTTGAAGAAGGTGTCTATACAACTATGTATAAGATTAGTGAAATAAATATGTGTACAAAAAAGATCCATTCTCTAATCTAAGTCCGTCCATGACTCCTGAAGAGAAGGAGGTGTATACATTATTTATAAAGCAACATCGAGATATATTTTCTTGGAATTATACAGAAATTCCAAGACTTAATCTTGATGTATCCACTCATCATTTGGGTTTTCTGTAATAACATCTTGGATTCATGAAGATAACAAGAAGAAAACACCCAACTCATGCCTCTAAAATTGAATATCAAGTGGATAAACATATAAAGGGTAACTTGGTTAGGGAAGTTCAATATCCCAAATGGCTAGCCAATATTGTCCTAATGAAAAAGAAGAATGGGGGAATCCATGTTGTCATCGATTTCAGAGATCTTAACTGGAATTTTCCTAAACATGACCTTCCAGTTCTAATCATAGAGTTTTAATTGATGTAATATCTTTCTATGAAGCTATTTCTTTCATGGATGGTTACTCTAGGTAATCAATTCTATATGGCCCCATAGGATGTAGAAAATAAAACCTTCAGATCCCCTCAATGTGTATTTTTCTATCAGGTAATGGCCTTTGAATTAAAGAATGATGGTTCAACATATTAACATTCCATGAACCATATCTTCGAACCCTTCATAGTGAAATTTCTCGAATGGTATATGGATGATTTGGTCCTTAAATAAAGACAACATTCTGATCACTTGGCTGATCTGGAGATCATATTCAATAAACATCAGCAACACATTTTGAATATGAACCCCTTGAAATGTGATTTTTGGGTAACCTCAGGAATGTTCCTCAGCTTCGTTGTATGCCATTGTGGTATCGAAGCTGATCCTGAGAAAAAAAACAATACTTATCATGTCACCCCCAAGAAATTTGAAATAATTTAGTGGAATCCAAGGAAACTTGTCCTAGATTTGGTTCTTTATCACAGATTTGGTAGGAAAATGTTTTCCTTTCACTAGATTAATGAATAATGGATTCAACTATGAATAGAATGAAGGATGCCAAGAAGCATTTGATACCCTCATGAAATATCTCTTGAGTCCATTGGTATTAATGCTACCTTTGAAGGAAGACCAATTATTCTTTATGTGACAACTTTAGAGTGATCACGGGGTGCCATCATTTCCCTTAAGAATGATGCTGGGAATGAAAACAACCTTTACTTTCTCAATACAACTATGTTTGACGCAGAAAATTAGTATTCAAGTATTGAAAAATACAGCCTCACATTAATCTTTGTAGTTCAGAAATTTAGGCACTACCAACAACATCATGAGGTCTAATTGGTGTCTCACAATAACCAACTCAAATTTAACCTCATTCTTCCCATGGTTACAGGGAGTCTGGCATGGTGGGTAGTTATTTTGTAATAGTTTGATATCCAGTTTGTGCCTTAGAAGGAAATAAAGGGCCAACCTCTGGCCAACTTCTTTATTGAACACCCATATGAAGAAGATACATAATTGAATATTGAACTTTTAAATTAGGAGGTCTTTTCTATTCATGATAATCTCCGAACATGGGAGATTTAATTTGACAGTGCCTCCATAAGTACAATAGGGAAGAGAATGGAAAACCCTAATATCAACAAAGTTGGGTTAGGAATTGTACTTGTATCTCTAGAAAAGGTAGTGTTGTCATATTCCTTCTTGTTGTTAGAAGGTTATACCAACAATGAAGCAGAATGTCAAGCACTCATTGCATGCTTGGAATTGGCACTTCAGGAGAAAGTGAATCACTTGAAAGTGAAATGTGATTCAAAATTGAAAATCAAAAAAATCAAAGGGGAATATTCTATGAGAAAATATGTGTTAATCCCTTTATGTGATTACGTCAGAGGATTAATGGACTGATTTCCCTCAGAGCCGACATTGTCTTATGTCCCGCAATCACAAAATGCCTAAGCTGATGCACTGGGTAATATAGCAACAACCCTAAACGATCTAAATAGGGATGACACAGTCATCATCATATCCCATCATCATATGGTCTCGACTTTTCTTCAAACCAAAAATAGATGAAATTATTGAAATTATCCCTATTTCTATGCCATATGCTCAAACCACAGAATAGAGAACACCCATCATGGAACACCTTCAAAATAGAGTACTTCCAACTGATAGGGTTGAAAAGTAATAGATCTAATGATGAGTGGCCAATTTTACTCTTTATAATAGTCTAGATGATCAAAAAAACCTCTAAAATGGGGCTTTGATGGAATCCTTTTCAGATGTATTGATGGAGAAGAAACTGCAACTGTCAAGAAAGAAGTACATTCAGAATTTTGTGGTGCTTACCCATCTGTGCATAGGCTTTCTGATCAAATCCGAAGGCTTGGGTACTTGTGGCCTTCAATGATTCAGGATTGCACAGATTTTAATAAGAAATTTAATCCCTTCTAGGTTCATGCCAACTTCATTCATCAACCCTCAGAGTTTCTACATACAACTAAATATTACAGGACAGTTTCTATAAGGGGGATTGGATATAGTAGGAACTTATCCTCCAGCTACAGCTAAGTAGTTAAGGTATATTCTTACTACTACTAGCATCTTCTCCAAATGGGTTGAGGCAATACCTATCAAAGGGGATGAAGCCAAAAACATTTATAATTTTTTCAAAACTAACATCATTACTATATTTGGTGTCCCTCATAATATATTAATGGACAATAGCACTAATTTCTATTCTTTTGAGGTAAAGGAATTATATGAGGAGCACAATATCAAGTCCAACCTTTCATCTTGATATCATGTGGTGGCCAATGGAGAGATAGAGGCTTTCCATAAGACCCTATCAAATATACTTCATAAGATGGTGGATGAAGATATGAAATCTTGGCATTATAATCACTTACATGCTTTATGGTCTTATTAGACTGCAACTATTACTGCCACCCTCGAGACCCCTTATTCAAGGGTGTATAGAATATAATTAGTTTTCTAATTGAAATGAAATTACCTTCACTCAACGTTTCAACTTGTGATTAGTTTTCTATAGACTAGAGGTATCAAAAACGGTTTGATGAGATAGAACAATTATACAAGAAAATATTGCATACTTTGTATCATTTAAAAGCCTATCAGAATATAATAGCATGAGCCTTTAACAATAAAGTTCACCTCTATTAATTTATTCAAGGAAATTTGGTATTGGTCCTCAGGACTCCAATGATACAAGGAATGAAACCTCCAATGCTTATGCCAAAGTGGTAAGGACATAATTCTATACATAAGGTCTACTCAAATGAAGTTTATCCCTTAATCTCAATGGATGGAGATATTATTTCAACTCCAACCAATGCGTGATTCATAAAGAAATACTTTGTATAATTGCACACATTATTCCTCACTATAAGACTGAAAACTGCACCACCCCAATGTCCTCACTGCAAGACTTAAAACTGCATAGTACAAAGTCCATGTCTCAAGATGTTAAACTGCATAACAACCATAAACATCTTTGCTTCAAGGCGTTAAAATGTGTAGAATATTTTTCCTTATCATATGAAATTAAACTACATGCCATCATTTTATCCTTTAAATTAAATTAAACCATACTACTAACGTATTCTATACTTAATGTTAGGATATTCCATAAGGAAGCATCATTGTCATCATTACTACTCTATAGTGGAACATGAGTCCCTCTCTTTCATATGTCTGAGTCAGATCTGCATAAGGAACTAGTTTGAAGAATAATTTATGGCATGATTATCATCTATATGAGATATGTATAGATGCCAGATCTCCAATCATAGGCATATCCATGATATAACCCCCCCTTATTCCTTATATAAGAGTCAAACCTTCATAGGGTGTGTTTGAAGAACTACGTATGGCTTGATTCTTGCCCCCAACAATATATGTAGTGACACTTGTGTTTAATTCCTTAGTCCAGTTACAATATGTATTTCTCTTCACATCGGTTCATCTTTGTCCTTACCGCATGACGTTAAACTACATGAAAATCTAATACCTCTATTATTCATTTGTGTCACCTTTTTATTATAAAAGAAACCCTTACTGCTCCTTATTTATCAAGTCGATCATAGCTCACGTGGGCTTCAGAATTGGGTAAAAGGATTATCTATATAAATAAGTTATCTCATTTTCTTATTGGGTTATCAATGTCCCCACTAAATGACTTAAACTGTAGAGTACAATTTCCTCACTGCATGACATTAACTGAACAACCCAAAATTAGTTCAAAGGAAACAAAGAAATTATCCATTTTATATATGAGTCAGATCTTTGTAAAGGAGTTAAATATAATGGCCAATATTGATTCAAATAATTCTCATGTTCATTGAGCATAATCCCATTCTATATTTCACACTCTTAATCTTGAATATTTCAAGATCTTCATAATATTTCTTACACTTTCTGGTAATAGATTTTCTAACATTAGAGTACTCTTTTTCCTGAATATGTAGTATGTTTTCTTAGGTGGCCTTTCATAAGTTTCCTACATAATGGGACTATCAGTAAAAAGAGTCCACTATTTGGCTATGTTGTATATACCCCAGTTGTCCCTAAATAATATATTCCTCATAGTAGGTTTTTCAAATTAGGGAAATTTCATTATTGGTTATAGTGTCTTTGTCACCTTCAAAATTTGATGAAAATATACAAGAATTTGTATTTTAAAACAGTAATTCATGTGTATTCGTCTTATTATCTTTCTTTTGATATAAAATTCCTCAAGACCGTGGTTTAAACATCTCTCTCTCCATGTGTTCAAAGAAATATGAAATAACCTTGGATCACTTGACCACATATCATATATTGTTTCCATTTCTGGTCTCAGTTTTATGACCTAAAACTACAAACACAATAATCCCTACTTTTTGGTCAAACCATTGTAGAAATCCTATTTCTCTTATTCTTTGGAAATCATGATTGGAAATATCCTCCCATATTCAGGTATGTTTATTCATAAACCAAACTCTATGCTTTGAAAAATCTGAATCTCCATAAACTTTCTTCACATTTTAGCATTAGAATGTCAAACTTCTTATATCTCTTTTTACTTGACTATCCAGTATGTGCCCCTAGGTGGTCCTACATAAGTTGCCTAAAAAATATGCTAGTCCGTCAAAAGATTCCATTATTTGGATATGCAACATATTCACCAGTTGGCCCCGCATAATACATCCTCTATAATGGGGTTGTCAAATAATGGAAACTTCATTCTTGAAAGAGACTTCCTCTAATGTTTTTTTCCCTTTTCCCATATCATTATTCGCATCCATAAATTCCCAAATCACATTTTACTATTTCCCTTCCATACCTGAATATGGTAGTATGTTTCCAAAAAAAATATCAAGAAATTGGGACAGTCTCATACCTTTTGTCTGTGCTAAATACCTTAAATTAAATCCACACAATGTCCTCACTCATAACATAAAACTACATAGTACAGTGTACTAACTGCATGACTTCAGACTACACAATATGATATTAGAAATTATCTTTTATGAAAAAATTTAACCATTCCTTATACACTAAATTTGGAATGAAATTGTTTTCCTATTCACGACATATGTTGGTGTAGATAACATTTTTTTTTAAAAATTCATTTCCTTGGATAAACCAACGACTATGGTCTTGAGTCACCCAAATCTTATTTTATATTTTCTATCAATAGTAAAATGTTATATTCTGAAGAGCTATCTTTCTTGACTATACCATATGTTCCCTTAGGTGGATTTGCATAAGACTTTTCTACAAAGCAGGCCTACCAATCAAATGATGCCATTATTTTTCTATGAATCATATGACCTAGTCATCCCTACATAACACAACTCCCATTTCTTATTTGTAAAATAATGGTAACTTCATTCTTGTTAGAGACTCCCATTATGTTAATAAAAGTTTTAAATTTGGTGACCATGAAAATCATGGCTCAAGATTCCCCTTTGAAATATTTAAAAGAATATTTGAGAAATTATCAGCCTCTGAGTCTAGTTTTGGAATCTAATTTTAAAAAATTTGGTCAAATCTATTTGAACTTAAACATCATTTCTTTATAGTACAACATAAATGACTATAAACTACCAACAACAAGAGACATGTTACTCACCAGACTAAGAACCCACAATGGGAACTCTGAACAAAATTCTAGTCCTAGATCACTAAATTGACATTTTGTAAGATTTAGGTAATATTGAGTAATAGAAATTCAAAAGATACAAAGTTTATGGGGTTGTCAATATAAACCTAGTAAAACTAAAATTATTCTCACTAGGCCCATTGGATTAGGTAAAAATTAGAACATCCTTCCAAATAATAATTTTCTCCAAATCTAACCAAATGACATTGGAATGTGTCAAAGTGACCTACTTTTACCTTAGAACAAGATTCTTTTCATTCCGAACGAATAAAATTCTAAGGGGGGGATTTTTTAGACACCATGAAATGTGTTCCATGCACTTATATATAAAATAAAGATATCATTATCACATAGGGAACAAATGTCATGTATGGGTAAAGATGTTTTCACCATGAAGGAAGAATATGGGGCGGGATTTCTGGGTTCCAAAATACTACTCTATACAGATGGACAAGTGGAATGATTCCCCCATGTAGGTAGTGGATTTCCAAGATCGATGATGAAAAGTTTTTGATTGATTAAATATCAATTTATGAGCTTCTTAGAAGAAGACATGGTGTGTTTAACATCCTAAAAAGTGTATATATCTTCAAGTCCTTATATTTGATTAGTCGTGAAGCCCAAACAGAAATACAGATCATAGGTTATGACACTCGGAATATGGAATAATTTCACAAAGGGGCCAACGCGGAGGACCTACACGACAATATAATTTCTACTCCCCTACGTGGAAGAGCTACGCGGAAGGCCTATGCGGAGGACCTGTGAGGACAAATTCACTTCAACCAGGCCCCCTCCATGCCTATAAATAGAACCCTTGAGCTCCACATTTCAATGAAGGAAAAAGTTTGAAGAAGTCCCAAAGCTCTCGTTGTGTAGCTGTTTCACCAATATCCCCCAAATTTTATCATGTAACTCTCTAAAACATGATAGAATAGATAATTTAATGGGTAAATTTGGTTTAATGTCCCATAAAGTTCTAGAAAACATGGAGTTTTGCGATGCACCTACCCGAAACACCTACACAGAGCACCTTCTTGATGCACCTGCACATAGGACCTGCACAGACAACTTTCCATCATCCAGGATCCATCCATGCCTATAAATAAGACCCTTGAGCTCCCCTTTTCAAAGACTAAAAAATATTAAAGACTCCCTAAAGCTCCCATTGCATAGCTCTTTCACTCATATCCATCAAATTGTCTCATATATCTCTCTAAAATATGAGAGAAGAGATAATTAAATAGGATAAGCATGTTTTGAAAGTATTTCATTATTTTTTTCAAAGGATTGGTTCCCCAATGTGAAATATATTCTTCAATAATCATACAAACCTACATGGAACACCTACATGGTATAGCTACATGGTGCAGTGTCATGGGGTACCTATGCAGCACACTTGTGCGTAGTACCTATGCAGCTGATCTTGGTATTAGGCCGACATACCAACTTAAGTACCCTATTTAAAGACATTAATGGTAAGGTATCTCCTTCCGTGGATCCCTTATCTAAAAGGGACTATGTTGAATCCTCCACCAAAACCTCCTAACTTATCAGACCTTTAGGAAAGGCACATCAACGTGTATCCTATTTGGGGTTTGTACATCTGATGTTAGAGGTTTACCACATTTTTTCACAATAAGGTTAGGATTCATGGAGTGTTTGTGGGTTTTTTATCCACAGTCACATGGAACATTCTCATATGAACAATGTTTTGTAGTTCCCGGTTCTGAGAATAAGGGTTTAGGTCCTAACGTCTCACTTCTCAAAGAGCCAAAACCTCAAATTTTTGGTAGGGAAGGTAGTGTTCTTGATTTCTTTTCCATTAAAGTGAATGAATAGACTCCCTATCATACTGGGATAAATTTTAGGGAATCCATCCTAGCCTAAGCCCCAAACCTTCATCCATTCTTCCTTTCATTAGACCATTTTCCAATTTAATGTGAATAGAGGGAAGGCTGGTCGCCTCTCCCTCTTCCTGTGTCGCCTTACCATCATCCTCTGTTTCCTCCATTGGTGCGCCGTCTTCCAGCAGTGGAGGAGGAAATGTGTATGTGTCATTATGGAACTTTCACATCCTCTAGTTTCACACACTGAGAATGAATCACATGGTCTTAGATATTCGTGATGATTATAACTTTTACACAAACACCCACAATTGAATGAACAATGAGAAATATGATTCCCACCATAATTGGGATACGTAGGAAGCCTTCTTAGGGCCCGAGCTCACTGGATATCCTCTTCATGAATCCAACATTAATTCCCTTAATCCGTACATCCTCATTAGGATTAATCCTCAAATTAAACCCACAAATAATCAAGGCATCCTTTTCAGGAAGTAAGCCTAAACTCATTTCTCTCAAAAGACTATACTCTCCTATGAGACTTATCAAACTATTTCAGATTTTATTCCTATCCATATAGGATACGTAGGAAGCCTCCTTGAGTCATCAAACCTGACACCTTAAATCAACCCTATTCTTGGTGGGCAATATCCCCAAGAGGGTCTAATATTACATGGAAACCCATATCATTTCCATGTTCGTTGGGATGTTTAGGCATAAGTCCCACACCAAACTATCACTAAGCACCTTTCTCTTAGATTTCCATACCACATGACATACTATACATCGAGGTCCTTATCACATGATCATAAAAGATATGATGTTTCTCATTAAGCAGCACCAAACTACAAGGGTTCAGATTCCTTTCTCAAGGATATGTAAGTAGCCCATTTCATGGGTACGATCCCAATATCAAATGAAACATTAGTCTCCTTGGATGATAGTAAATTATATAGTTCCTCACTTAGTGGATTAAAAACCAGTATCATCATAATAATGAATAAAAGAATCTTTAATTTATAAATGATAGGAAACCATTGATAGAGAACCTTGAATACATACAAATATCTCCATTAATAAAGAACCATTAATACATGCAGATGATTCTAAATTTTACACATGTTAATAAGTGATTGAAAATTCCAAGGGAAACATATGTTATACTTGGTGAATTAATAAGGATTCAAAAAAATATCTTAAATTTATAAATAGAGTCCAAAAGTAGAAAATAATTCCCCACCAATAGAGTGTGATGAGTCCGACCACCCATCCTCTCAAACAATGCATGTTCCTAAGTATCGTAAAGTAAAAACATGGAAAACATCTACCTTTGGAAAGCAGGCCACTTTTAGATAAATAAATGTTGAAAGTTTCTAGTTCCATGAATAAATCCAATGGAAACCTTCAGGAAGCAGTGATTCTTAAAATTAGAACACACATTTCAAGGAACTACGAAATAGTGGGGTTTTAGGTTATTTCAATGTTTTAGGGGGTTTTTATGGTTTTAAGGGTGTTTTATTGCCCTTTTTTGTTTTTTAGGGTTTTTAGAGTTTTAAGTGTTTTTAGGATTTTTAGTTTTTATAATGGATTTTCTGGGTTTTTATAGGTTTTTATATTTTATTATATTTTGGATGGTTTTTATGATTTTTATGGATTTTTTGGTCTGATGGATTTTGTTAATATTTATGGTTTTAAGGGTTTTAGGGATTTTTAAGGTATTTAGCATTTTCTAGTATTTAGGGGTTTTATGTGTTTTTAAATTTTGAAGGATTAATTAAGGTCTTTATAGGAATTTATTGATTTTATGTTTTTAGGGATTTTAGGTTTTTTTAGGATTTTTATGGTCTTGATGTTTTTTATGGATTTTTGGGGTTTTTAAGGGTATTTATGGTTTTTACTGTAATTAATTTTTTAGGGGTTTAATTTTTTCTCAGGTATTTAATGTTTTCTTTGGGTTTTTAGGGATTTTATGGTTTTTTGGGTTTTTTGGGATTTTTATGATTTTAAGAATTTTAGGGGTTTTAGGATTTTAATGGATTTTTAGGGTTTTTATGACGTTTTTTGTTTTAGCATTATAGGGGTTTGGGGTGTTTTTTTTGGGTTTTAAGGTTTTTAAGTCTTTTTTTCATTTTTATTGGCTTAATAGGGTTTTAGTGTGTTTTTAGGGTTTTTAGGTGGTTTTAGGGGGTTTTAGGGGTTTTAGGGGGTTTATGGGGTGTTTGGGTTTCTATGTGTGTGGAGGGTCTTTTAGGGTTTTAATGGATTTAGTGTTTTTTAGTGTATTTAGGGGTTTTATTTTTTATAGGTTTTTATTTTTTTCTTATGGTTTTTCGGTTTCTTTGAGGTATTAATGTTTTTAGGGATTTTTAGGGATTTTTAGGATTTTGTGGTTTTTATGGGTTTTAGGGTTTTTTGAGTTTTATTATTTTTTAGGTTATTAGGGGTTTTAAGTGTTTTTAAGTTTTTAAGGTTTTATATTGGATTTTCAAGAATTAGAGGGTATTTTATGTTTCTAGTGAGTTTATGGTTTTTTATTATTTTTAAAATTGATAGTATTTTTGGATTTTGAGGGGGTTTTACGGTTTTAGGGTTTTGATGGTTTTTTTGAGCTTTTATAGTTTTTTTTATTTTATGTTTTTCATGATTTTTATAAATGGTTTTAAGGTTTTATGTTGTTTAGGTTTTTTAGTTTTTTAGGTGTTTTTGGAATTTTTTTTCATTTATTTGGGTTTTTAGGGGTTTTTGTAGTTCTTTGGCTTTGAAGGTTTTCTTATGGGTTTCCACAGTTTTTAGGAGATTTTATTTTTTTTGTATTTTTATGTATATTTTAGGATTTTTTTGATATTTTGGGTTTTTATGTTTTTGGAGGGTTTTAGGGTTTTTAGGGATTCTAGGGTTTGTAGGGTTTTTTTATCTTTTTATGGTTTTTAAAAGGTTTTTAATGTTTTTATTGGTTTTAGGGTTTGTAGTGTTATTAAGGTTTTAGGGGTTTTTATGATATTAGGGGTTTCTAATATTTTTAGGGTCTTTTAGTGTTTACTAATATTTTAAGGTTTTTTAGGTTTTTTAGGGGTTTTAAATGTTTTCTAGATCTTTAGGCTTTCTTGCAGTTTTAAGGGGTTTTTTTAATTTTACAAATTTTTGGGATTTTATGTATTTTAATGGTTTTAGGGTTTTAAAATATTTGAGGGGTTTAGTGGGTTTTTAGTGTTTTATTGGATTTATTTTTATGGGATTTTATGGGTTTTAGAGGTTTTTAGGTTTTTAGCATTTTTATGTTTTAGGGGTTTTAAGTGTTTTTAGGTTTTTCAGGATTTCTAAGGTTTTATTAGGAGTTTTAGGGTTTTTTAGTTGGGATTTTTCATGATTTTTTAAGGATATTTTTTGTTTTTTGGGGTTTTAGATGAACAAGTAAGATGTGTGGGTCGAGCTATTCATGACCCCTCCCCCCAAATTTATTAGAAGAAAAAACACAGCAGACAAGGGAGGGGAGGGGTCAAATGACCCACACCCAAAAACCCTTAACAACCCCAAACCCAGAAAAAGAAACCCAAAATAGTATAAAAAAACACAAAGCCAAGACACAACCATCACCATCATCCAGAATTAACCAGCATCCAGCAGTTCCCAACCAAGCAACGATCAGCATCCAACACCTCGTCACCAAAACAAGCAACACAGAACCATTAACACAAATTCAAACTCATTAGCTTCACCACATCCCAGACAATCAGCATCCTTCCAAGAGAAATTTATCAATCCTCAAGAATCTCCTTGACAATAATATAATCCTTCAGGAGCATAGAACCACTTCCAACACCAGTATTCAACACCTCCTCACCAAGAGCATCCACTGCCAGCAGTACAGAGCCAGAAGAACCAAGCTTGTAACTAATAAATTAATCACAAACCATACCATTAGCAAGAATAATGCACAACTTCCATTTATAGCAGACGGTGTCTCCTTTTTGTAAATAATCAGTAGCATAAAACCAATCTCTCACATCGGCACATGCCAAATTCCGCAACAGCAATAAAAAATCTGAAAAAACCAGATCCATTGGAACCATAAATTCAAATCAAAAACCCCTAACCAATTGCAAAATGGGAAGATCTTGATGCATGTGGCTGCTAATTCAACCTATAATTATAGAGTTGGATAGTTACACTCAACGGATTGTAGGGAAGGGTGAGATCAACTTCTGGAAACATAACTGGGTTGGCAGAAAACTCTTTTTCTTGGGATGTCTAGTCCCAAATGCCATAGTTAGATAGGTGATGTAGTATCCTAATTTTTTTACAGACTATTCGGGAATTGAGTGAATGGATATTGAACTACCTCATTGAGATTACAGAAGTACTAGAAAAATGCATGTTCACTGAGTCCGCCTTGGGATCCTTTTCTAGGACGGATTTCTGTCGAGTTTTGGCATCTCCCTCTATCAATGATGTGTGGGGCAAGATGATGTAGTGAAAAGACATCCCGACCAAATATTCTTTCCTAGTTTGGAGAGTTAGGAAGAATGCTATCTCTATGTTTGATAACATAAAGCATCTGGGTTTTCAGTTGGCATCTCGATGCTGGTGTTGTTCTGAACCTAAAGAGGAATATGCTCCTCATCTGTTCTTCAGGGGTGAATGAGAAAGGTATGTTTTGAGAATGCTCGGGAGTTTCACTGGTACCGCCTCTCAAGATTCCTCTAGAATGAATTTTCTTATCCATTGGTTTGAAGGGGTGGAGTCAAGGTACAAGGAGAACAAAGCTAGATCTTGTATTCTGGAAGTATGGTGTTGGTGTATCTTGAAATCCAGAAACATGGCTCGCTTCAAGCGAAAGCACAGTTTGTGTGTGGCTATTACTTCAAGAATCCGATGTTTTTTAATTTATCTGGGCTACATTTTCAATCACGAGGAGCTCACGCCTTCTATGTGTTCGATTCTGGGTAACGTTTTGTACACTTTTGATCTGAGGAGACCTCCTGGAAAATGGGTCAGGTGGCATCCCCATGTCTCTGCTCTCAAACTCAACACTGATGTTTCGTGTTTAGCTGGATTCATGCAAGGGGGTGGTATAGTTCATGATAGTAAAGGTTCAATCATCCTCGCGTTTTCTGCTTCATTTGGGAATGTAAGTTCTCAACAGGTCGAAGCCAATGCTTTGCTTGTCGGCCTGGAAGTGTGCAATAGGAATGAAATTCACCTTGCTTCCCTGGAAATGGACTCTTAGGTCCTCCTCAAGTCTCTTAAAGGGCATTCACCTACCCCATGGTGAATCATCTAGTAAGTGCGGAAGAGTAGGAACCTGATTCATGATGACATGGATATAACTCATATCTTGAGAGAGGGAAATAGGGTGGTCGACTTACTCACTTACAAAGCTCCTATTTCTAATGGTGTGTCCTAATTCGACATGATTCGGTCCTTCCCTTATGATGGTGTAAGAATTGTTATTGTTGATGATCTTAATCTCCACTCTTATATACCCCTATGACCCTTTTGTCCTTGGACCCCGTTTCTTTAGGGGGGGGGGTCCCTCTTTCCTAAATAAAAAGTTTTATTGTGGTAGTAACACTGCAGAAGAGGCAACATACTAGATCGTCAGAGGATGAGAAATTGAAACCTGAGGTAGCACACCAGAAGGTATGAAAAACCATCGAAGAGACCAGATCCTAGTATTCCACTGCAACCCTCTCTATTGTTGAAGCCCTCAATGCCATTGAACCGTTTGTAGAAGCCTCAAATCTTCAAGCTTGACCCTGATCCATGGATGAAGACCGAAAGGTTTTCCAACTATTAATATCTATCTGCGATGTTACTTAAAACAACCAGATCAGAGATCCTAGAAGACTTCGGGGCCTCCATAGATGTTGTTTTTAAGGATTTTATGGATTTTTGTGAATATTGATAATATTATGATTTTAAGGGGGTTTAGTGTCTTTTTAGGGTTTTTAGGGTTGTTAGTTCTTCTTAGGTTTTTAGGGGTTTTAATCATTTTTAGGTTTTGTGGTTTTCTTAAGGGTATTCAGGGTTTTTAGTGTTTTTTTATCATTGTGGGGCTTTTTAGGGATTTTTTATGGTTTTTATGGTTTTTAGGTAGGTTGAGGGTTTTATGGGTTTTAGGGTTTTTAATTATTTTTGTTTTTTAGGTTTTTTAATTTTTTTTGTCTTTTAAGGGTTTCCTATTGGTTTTTATGGTTTTTAGGTTTTTTCAGAATTTTTAGAACTTTTATAGTTTTTAAAGTAATTTGGGATTTTGAGGGTGTTTTGATTTTTCTATGGTTTTAATGGTTTTTTATTTTATTTTGTTTGTGTTTTTATTAATTTTTATAGTTTTCTAAAAAAAATAGAGGTTCAAATGGTTTTTAGATTTTATAGTTGGTTTGGAGGGTTTGAGGTGTTTTTTGTCTTTTATGGTTTTTAGGGTTTTTAGAGGTTTTTAGAGATTATTAAATGTTTTAGGGTTTTGGGGGTCTTTTCGGGGGTTTTAGGGTTTTTGGTGCCTTTAGAGTTTTTAGGTTTATTAGTATTTTAAGTGTATTTTTGGTTTTTATGGTTTTATTATGGGTTTTTATGGTTTTATTATGGGTTTTAATGGTTTTAGGGGATTTTATGTTTTTATGGATTGATATGTTTTTGAAGATTATTATGGGTCTTTAGGGATTTCAGATATTTAGATAAGTTTTAATATTTTTTAGGGTTTTCATTGTTTTAACCTTTTTTTTTTGTTTTTTGGGGTGTTATGTACTTTTAGTTTTTATAGTTTTCTTATGGTTTTAGGGTTTTTATTATTTTTATATTTTTATATATTTTTAGGTATTTTAAGATTAATATGGTATTTTATAATTTTTATGGATTTTGGGGGTTTTCTAGGTGTTTTATTGGTTTTACGGTTTTCTTATTGTTTTGGGTTTTAGTGTTTTTTGGGATTTAAAGTATTTTTAGAATTTTTAAGGTTTTTAGAAGTTTACTGGATTTTTAGATATTTTAGTGGATTTTTTGGGTTTTATGGTTTTTGTGTTTTCTATGGTTTTTAGTGTTTTTTATTCTTTTAGTGGTTTTAGAGTTTTATGGTATTTTAGGTTTTTTATGGTTTATAGCATTTTTAGGTTTTTAGGGGTTTTGATGATTTTTTTTGGATTCTAAGGCTTCCTCGGGGTCATTTTATGTTCTTTTTTGTGTTTATAATTTTAGTAATTTTAATT
The DNA here is from genome assembly GCA_963277665.1 of Viscum album. Classification (NCBI taxonomy): domain Eukaryota; kingdom Viridiplantae; phylum Streptophyta; class Magnoliopsida; order Santalales; family Viscaceae; genus Viscum; species Viscum album. The sequence goes on from OY728148.1 coordinate 1,688,397,687, forward strand.
CAATTGTTTGGTTTTTTATTTTTTTTAGTGTTTTTAGAGATTTTGATATTTTTTTGGGATTTTATCCTTTTTAGGGATTTTAACAATTTGTAGGTTTTCAGAGGTTTTATGTTTTTTTAGGTTTTTAATGTTTTCTTAGGGTTTTTTAGGCTTTTAGGATATTTTACAATTTTATGGATTCTTAGGGATATTTGTATTTTTTTATTTTTTTTATGGGTTTTAGGGGTTTTTATGGTTTTTAGTGTTTCTAGGGTTTTATGTATTTTGGGGATTTTAAGCTTTTCTTTTGATTTTTTTAATGTTTTTAATGTTTTTTATATTTTTCTAACATTTTTGGGGATTAAATGGTTTTTATGATTCTAGTGTTCTTTAGTGGTTTTGTGGTTTTTATGGGTTTTATGATTTTTAAAGGTTTTATGGGTTTTATATTTTTTAGGAGTTTTAGTTTCTTTTAGGGTTTTTAGCCTTTTTAGATTTTTAGGGGTTTTATGTTCTTTATGTTTTTAAGAATTTATTATTATTTTTCATTATTCCTAGGTTCTTAAACATTTTGATGAAATTTTAGTTCTATTTTAGGTTTTCTATGGTCTTTTTTTTTATTTTGGGGAGTTTTAGGTGTTTTATAGTTTTTATATGGTTTTAGGTGTTTATGTGTTTTTAAATATTTTATGGTTTTTAGAGTTTTTTAACGTTTTTAGGTGTTTAAAAGGTTTTTAAAATTTTTATACTTTTTTAGGGTTTTTATGTTTTTTTAGTGGTTTATGGTTTTTTGTGAATATTTTATTTTTATTTATTTTTAAGGATTTTAGGGGTTTTAGTGAAATTTTTGGTTTTTAGGGGTTTTAAGTGTTTTCTAGATTTTAATTTTTTCTTAGGGGTTTTAGGGTTTTTAGAATTTTTATGTTTTTTGGAATTATAGGGATTTTCCGGATTGTTAGGGTTTCTAAGGGTTTTTATGGATTTTGATGGTTTTTAGAATTTTTAGGGTATTTAGGTTTTTATCGATTTTTTTGGGTTTTACATTTTTTTTATTTTGTAAGGCTTTCCCGAGATTTTAGAGTTTTTTTATATTTTTTAGGGGTTTCGAGTGTTTTTAAATTTTTTTAGTGGTTTTTTATTATTTTAAATGGGTTTTAGGGTTTTTTATGGTTTTAGGTACCTTATGGTTTTTAGCAGTTTTTGGGAAAGGAGGTGCGAGGCCAGGATATTTTCGGCCCCTGAAATTTAGTAGAAAAAGAGACACAATAGACAAGGGAGGGGCATGGTCAATCAAACCACACCCAAAAACCCTGGACACCCCCGCACACGAAAGTCCAAAAGACCCAAAAAAGGAGAGACAACTACAGATCAAATTCACCATCCCCATATGGGTCTCCATCAGCACCATAGCCTGAGGAAGCATCTGAGTTCACTGAATCCCATTCAAAAGATTCATATTTCTTGAGGAAGGCTTCACAATACATCTTGAGTTCCACGTCTGGCTTCGCTTTGGTAGCCCAATCTTCCCTACCACGTGCATGTCATTCACCTTTGATAGTCATGATGGAGGCCCTTGTAATCATTGGCTTGGCTGGGAGGAATAGTCCCTCCATGACCTCTGTTTCACTGGAGGGTCACTCGTCACCTTAGCCTTTCTGTGGGATGTACTAGCAGGCACAACCATGTCTCCCTGACTACCACATTAAGGATCAGAATGCGGCCTTCTCTTTCGATTACAGCGAGATGATCCAGAGAGACCCATCATCGCTTTCTCCCTCTTGATCCTATCCAAGCTGGCATACATAAGGTCATCGCGGTTGCAAAAAATTTCTCCAAGCCTTATGTGTTCATCGTTCTCATCCCCAAGAAAGACCACCGGCAGTAGGTATGGATTTTGAAAGATATCTTTTATATGCTGCTCAAGCGGGATTTCTGAACTGTCCAACATAATCGGGTCGGATAGCTCAATACATGGAGGAATCATCTCAAAAAAAACAATAGGATAGTTTATATTAGGCTGCTCAATGCTCCTCTAATCATCATGAAGGCTATCGAGTTACTGCGTGGGCTAAGAGGCATCACTCAGACCAATTCCAGGCGCAGCGGGATCTATCAACACATGCTCTGGTGAATGCACAGTGGGTCGGGGATGTTCCACACCCAAGACCCTTGAACCATCATGAGAGGAAGGCAGGTTCGCATCCTAGAGGACATTAGTAGCCTCCACCTCCTGCAGTTCCTGCCCCCCCATACCCCCTTCCTCAGGTCCCATGGAGTCCAAAGGGTCCAATCCCTTGAAATAATTCGAGGTTAAAACCGGCTTTAAAGGTTTTATGGTATTTTAACATTTTTTGTGTTTAATATATTTTAAGTGTTTTATGTGTTTAGGTTTTAAGGTTTTCTTTTGGGATTTCAAGGATTTTTTTACATTTATGTTTTTAGGTATTTTTAGGGGTTTTTTGGGAATTTTTTGATTTAGTAGGCTTTTAGGGATTTAAAGGGTTTTTAGGGGATTTTAGGATTTTAGGATTTTTTCTGTTTATTATTTTTTGTGGTTTTAAGTGTTTTTATGTTTTTTGAGGTTTTCTTTGGGTTTTTTTGGGTTTATAGATATTTATTTATTTTTTAGGGATTTTTATGTTTTTATGGGATCTTTGGGATTTTATTGTTTTTATGGTTTTTAGTGGTTTTAGGGTTTTTCACGTTTTTAGTGTTTTTATGGGTTTTTAGTGTTTTTCAATATTTTTATGGGTTTAAAGGTTTTTTGGGAATTTTTTGGTCTTATAAGGACTTTAATATTTGTTAGGTTTTTAAGGTTTCCCTAGTGTGTTCAATATTTTTTGGGTTTTTATGTATTTTTTATTTTTTAGGGAGTTTTTTATTTTTTATGGGGTTTAAGGATATTGAGGGAATTTAAGATTTTTTTGGGTCTTTAAGGTATTTATGAGTTTTTTTGGTTTTTATGGGTTTTTATGGATATCAAGGTTTTTATGGATTTTAGGGTTTTTATAATTTTTTAGTATTTTGTGCTTATGTTTTACTTTTTTTCTAGGTTTTATGAATTTTTTTACTGTTTTATGGTTCTCATAAGTGTTTTAGGGTTTTTAGGGTTTCTTACATTTTCAGAGATTTTGGTGTCATTTTTAAGAAATTTTTTATTTTTAGGGTTTTAGGTATTTGTTTGGTTTTAGGGTCTTTTGGAGTTTTAGGGTGCTTTCAGGTTTTTCTAATTTTTAGATTATTTTAGTGTATTAATTGTTTTATAATTTTAAGGTTTTCTTATTGGTTTTTAGGTTCATTAGGGTTTTTTAATTTTTTAGGGATTTTTATGTATTTTTATAATCTTTATGGGTTTTGGGTTTTTAGGGATTTTGAGGTTTTTATGTTTATTTTTGGGTTTAATGGTTTTTATTGTTTCTTTTTTGTGTTTTAGGGGTTTTTTGATTTTTTTGGGTTTTAATTCTTTTTAGATTTTTTTTATAAATTTTAGTGCTTTAAAGGGGTTTTTGAGTTTTTAGTGGTTTTTAGGGCATGGAAGATTCGAGGGTCGGTCAATTCCCGGCCCCCCAAATTTATTAGCAAAGAAAAAAGAGGCACAATGGACAATAGAGGGGAGGGGTCAAACGAACCACACCCGAAAACACCTTACAACTCACGCAAAAAAGGAAAATCATAAAAGAAAAACAACAGAGAAGAAAACACACCCAACCAAGCAGCCACATCCATCATTCAGCATCAACCAGCATCCAGAAGCTCACAGCTAACAAACGACAAGCATCCAAACTCAAAAAAACTAGCATCCAGCACCTCCCAACCAAACAACAACCAGCAACCAGAGTCCTAGAGCCACATCCCTTCTACAGTTCCCAACTAATCAGCATAGAACCATCAGCACCATAGTCACAAATCTCACATTCATCACATAGGGGTGAAGCAACACCCCTTACCAAACACCAGCAGCAACAATCACCATCAAACCAACTAGCCTTCAACAACTCACACCCAGTAGCACACCCAGAAACAAAACCACAACACTCAAAAGAAGAACAACATTCGGCACCACACAACCGAACCACAAGCCAACATCCTCATCGAATCATAACCACACCAGAAACAAAACAGCATAGCATAAACCAAAATTGAAATAGGTCCATTTCCAGTAGAACAGACACACCAGCACCAACAGCAAAAACATCATCTGCATTGCATCTCTGCCATAAAATAAGAAACATTACAGCATAGTGCACCCAGTATCATAGCCAAGGGTGAAGAACTGCCAGATCTACAGCCCAAAGGGCCCTTCCATCAACACAAAGTCCGCAAAGCATGACCAAAACGCAGCACCTCATATCATTGTCAGCAAACAGAACCAGTATCTGAGGACAAAAAAAACTACTCTGGAACCATATTAAAGCATAAACTAAAACCAAATCGCAGCAGAATGCGAACCAACCATGTTCATCCGCAAGAAGCTGGCTCCAACCTAGATTATCAGCATAATGCAGGGGACCAAAGGAACTGCTTTGGTACCCTGACAAACAATAGACCAGAAAAACATCAAGATCCTAGCACAGCTTGATCCACCCCATGTCAACAGCGAGAAAAATAGACAGATCCAAGGGACCGTAAGGACAAACCAGAAGCTTCAACGCATGTTGTTGACCAGTAGATCTGAACATGCACCCCATCAGACCAAGAGCACCACCAACAGATCGACCTAGAGCCCTCGGTAAGGGATTTTTTGTGATTTTTTTCTGATTTTTATTGGTTTATTGGGTTTTGGGATTTTAAGGGGTTTTTGGATTTTTAGGTTTAGAGGTTTTTTTGTGTTTTGGGGTTTTTAGGGGTTTTAGGTATTTTTTTTTAAAATATTTAGGGTTTTTAATGTTTTAAGAGTTTTTTAATATTTTTATGGGTTAAAATGATTTTTTTCATGTTTTTAGAGAGTTTTTAGGATTTTTATGCGGTTTTGGGTGTTTAATATTTTTTGGGATTTTATATTTATTGAGGGTGTTTATGTTTATTAATATATTTTAGTGTTTCTTGTGTTTTTAGGTTTTTAAAGGGTTTTAAATTTTTTAGGGATTTAATGTTTTCTTACAGTTTTAAGGGTTTTTAGGGTGTTTTATGTTCCACATATTTTTTTTGGATATTTTTTTAATCTAATTGGTTTTTAGGTATTTTAGATATTTTTTTGGTTCATAGGGTTTTTTGGGGTTTTAAGCATGTTTTTTATGTTTTTAGGGGTTTTAGGTGTCTCAGTTTTATAAGGTTTTCTTATGGATTTTTTGGGTTTTAGGGTTTTTTGTTTTAATATATTTTTAGGTATTTTTAGGTTTTTATGGGGTTTTAGGGTTTTTAGGGATTTTAAAAGGTTTTATATATTTTTAGGGTTTTATGTTTTTTGGGGAGTATAGGGTTTTTTTAGTTTTTAAGGTTTTTATGTTTCTTTCGAGTTTTTTAATGTTTTTAGTAGTTTTAAGGGATTATTCAATTTTTAGTGTTATTTATGGTATTTATAGGTTTTTATGGTTTTTTAGGTTTTTAGGGGTTTTATGGTTTCTAGGGTTTTATTGTTTTTAGTGAGTTTTGTATTTTTTTTCTTTTTTGGGGTATTAGTGTTTTTAGGATTTTGAGGTTTTCTTATAGTTTTTATGTTTTTTAGATTTTTTATTTTTTAAGAATTTTTATGGATTTTAAGGGTTTTAGGAAAAAAAATTTAGTGTTTTAGGTATTTTTTGCATTTGAGGGGTTTGATTTTTTTTAGTTTTTTAAGTTTTTGTTTTGGGTTTTTATGAATTTTTATTTTTTTTGGTATTTTTATGAATTTTTTCTATTTTTAGGAATTTTAAGGGTTTTTTACATTTTTATTGAAATTTTGGTATTTTTTGGATTTTTTTCATTTTTAGTGTTTTTAGGGATTTTTATTTTTTTTGGGTTTTTAGGGGTTTTATAATTTTTTAGTTTTTTTAGGGGTTTAAGTGATTTATGGTTTTTATGGTTTTATTATGGTATTTCAGGGTTTTTGGGTTTTTTACATTTTTTTGGATTTTAGGTCATTTTGAGGATTTTTATTTTTTTAGGGTATTTAGATATTTTTTGGTATTTTAATTGGTTTTAGCATTTTTATATATTTAGGTCTTTTAAGTGTTTATTTTTTTAAGTTTTTCTATGTTTTTTCAGTATATTATAATTTTTATGTTTTTATATATTTAAAGTCTTTTTAGCATCTTTATTGTTTTTATGGTTTTTAGGGTTTTTAGGGTTTTAGGGTTATTTAGGGTGTTTAGGTTTTTATGGGTTTTTTTAGGATTTTACTATTTTTTGAGATTTCAAGATTTTTAAGGGGTTTTTGAGTATTTAGTGATATTATGGTTTTACGGGGTTTTAGTGATTTTTATGGTTTTTAGGGGTTTATGAATTTTTGTGTTTCTAGGGTGTTTATAGATTTTTTTATCTTTTGGGGTTTTTATTGGTTTTATTTATTTATTTATTTATTTTTTCTTTTTATTAGTGTTTTTAGGGTTTTGGGGTGATTTATAATTTAAAAAAATTTTAGGTATTTTTTAGGATTCTTAATGTTTTTAGGGTTTTTATAGATTTTTATAAAATTTATTGGTTTTTATTATTTATATTTTTTTTTTGTGTTTTTATAATTTTTTGGTCTTTCGGTGGGTTTGTGTGTTTTTATGGTTTTTAGATTTTTTTCTTGTTTTTTTGGGTCTTATGGGTATTTTAAAATGTTAAGGGTATTATGTGATTTCTAGGATATTTATGGTTTTAATGATTTTTATGGGTTTCGGGTTTTTATTGTTTTTGGGGTTTATTTTGAGTTTTTAGGGTTTCTGAGGTTTTTTAGAGTTTTTAACATTTTTAGATATTTAAATAGTTTTTAGAGTTTTTATTTTATTTATTGGGGTTTTATAGGTTTTTATCATTTTTATGGTTTTTTATTATTTTTTGTTTTTTTTTTGGGTTTTGCATTTTTATATTTTTTGGGTGGTTTCTGTGTTTTTATGTTATTTCAATTTTCTTATAGAATTTTAGGGTTTTTGTGGTTTTTTGTTATTAGGAATTTTTCTATTATTTTTAGAGTTATTATGGTAATTATGGGTTTTAGGGATTTTATGGTTTTTTGGGGTTTTGGGGGTTTTTAGTGTTTTTAGTGTTTTTAGGTTTTTAGGGGTTTTAGTTTTTTGTATTTTTTTATGATTTTATTAGGGGTTTTCAATTTTTTAAGGTTTTTTAATTTTTTAGGGGTTTTAGGTCCTTTTTATGATTTTTTGGTTTTTTTTTGCATTTTTAGGGTTTTTAGGGTTTTTATGGATTTTTGTTTTGTTGAGTTATTCTATAATTTTTAGCGGTTTAAGGTGTTTTATATTTTTTATTGATTTGATTGTTTTTATGGGTTTTTAGGGTTTTCATGGTTTTAGGGGGTTTAATTGTTTTTAGGGTTTTAGGTTCTTTTAGGGTTTTTTGGGTTTTTTGGTTTTTTAGAGGATTTAATGGGTACAGGTTATTAAGGTTTTATTAGGCCACTTTAGGTTTTTAGTTTTTCTTATGTTTTTATTAATTTTAGGGATTTCTTAGAACATTAATTGGTTAGGTGTGTTTTCTGGGATTTTGAAAGGTTTTACGGTTTTAGGGGGTTTAAAGGTTTTTTGGGGATTTAAGGGTTTTGATTATTTTTTAGGTTTTTAATATTTTATTAGGGGATTTTTGGAATTTTTATAATTTTTGGTATTTTAAAGTACGTTTTAACATTTTATGGGTTTTAGTGATTTTATGGATTTTGGGGTGTTTTATGGTTTTTTAAGGTTTTTATGTATTTTAGTGTTTTTTACGTTTTAGGGGTTCTAAGTGTTTTTTTTATTATAGTTTTCCATGATTTTTTTTGGATTATTATGTTTTATTTTTTGTATTTTTAGTGATTTTTTAGGATTTTAATGGGTTTTAGTATTTTTAGTTGTTTTGACCACTTTAGGGCCTTTTTGGGTTTTTATACTTTTTTTTGGGTTTAGGGATTTTTCAAGTTTTTAGGTGTTTTACGTTTTTTTATATTTTTAAATTTTTATAGGGGTTTAAAGGGTTTTAAGAGTTTTTATTTTTTTATGGATTTTATGGGTTTTAAGGGTTTTGGTATTTTATGGGTTTTATTGGTTTTCATGGCTTAGAGGGGTTTTGGTATTTTTTATCTATTTTTTATGGTTTTTATGTTTTTTGGGGTTTTTAAGTTTTTCTTAGTTTTTTTATAAGGTTATTTTTAAATATTTTAGGGTTTTATGGCCTTTTAAGAATTTTTATTCATTTTATTATTTTATAGATTTTTAGTGGTTTAGTGGTTTTTTTACATTTTTTTGGATTTTTAGGGGTTTTAATTATTTTAGGGTTTTAAGGTTTTCTTAGAAGTTTTCATGTTTTTTAGTGTTTTTTATGTTTTTAGGGAATTTTAGGGAATTTTTTATGATTTTTATTTAATTTAGTGTTATTAGGGTTTGTAAGGGTTTTAAGGATTTTAGGTTTTTTTGGTTTTTTGTTTTTACAGTTTTCTTGTTTTTTAGGTTTTTAATGTTTGTAGAATTTTTTAACATTTTTAAGGGTTTAAATGGTTTTTAGAGTCTTTACTGGATATTAGGGTTTTTCTGGGATATTAGGTTTTTAGGGGATTTCAGGTTTTTTATGGTTTTTAGGGTGTTTACTTATTTTTTAGGGTTTTTAGAGCTTAGGGTTTTAAGAATTTTTATGTTTTTTTGGTTTAGCATTTGTTTGTCAATTTTTTCTTATGGTTTTTCATGGTTTTAAGGGTTGTTTACGTTTATAAGAATATTAAGGTATTTTTTATGTTTTTTTAGATTTTTAGTGTTTTTATGGATTTTTAGGGATTTTACTAGTTTTATGATTTTTAGGGTTTTTAATATTTTTTGAATTTCATAGGTTGTTTTGGGATTTTAATTATTTCTTAGTGGGTTTTAGGGTTTTTAAGGGATACAATGTTATCATGGTTTTTATGGTTTTTTGGATATTTAGTTGTTTTGGGGTTTTAGGGTTTTTTAGCTTGTTTTATATTTTAAAGTGGTTTGGCATGTTTTTAGGTTTTTAAGGTTTTCTTAGGGGATTTATGGGTTTTTAGGATCCTTATGTATTTCTAGATTTTTAGAGATTATTTAGTTTTTTTATGAATTTCTAATTTTTTTTAAAGGAATTTGAGGTGTTTTAGGTTTTTGGGTGGTATTTTAGTGTTTTAGGGTTTTTAGTGTTTTAATGTTATTCGAGGTTTTAATTGTTTTTAGGTTTTTACAGTTTTCATAGGATTTTAGGTGTTTTAATGGTATTTATGTTTTTAGGGATTCTAAGGGAGTTTTTTGGATTTTTATGGGTTTTATATGGTTTTTATGGGTTTTGAGATTTCTGAGGGTTTTTTATTTTTATGGGTTTTAGGGTTTTAGGGGTTTTTAACATTTTTTGGGATTTAATGGAATTTTAGAGTTTTTAAGGGTTTATAGGGTTTTTTTGGTTTTAGGTGGTTATATGATTTTAATGTTTTTAGGGTTTTAGGGTTTTTTTCATTTGTAAGTTTTTATGGGTTTTAAGTGTTTTTGGGTATTTAATGTTTTCTTGTGGATTTTCAGTATTTTTATGTTTTTTTATGTTTTAGTGAATTTTTTGAGTTTTTAGTACTTTTTCATGTTTTTAGGCAATTTAGGGATTTTGAGGGGTTTTAGGGTTTTTTATGGTTTTAAGGGTTTCTAGGGTTTCTTGTGTTTTTAGTTTTTTTTGTGGGGTTTAAGTTTTTTTATGTTTATATGGTTTTCATAGTGGTTTTAATGGATTTAAGGTATCTTTGTGATTTTTAGATATTTTATGGTTTTTTCAGAGTTTTTTTATGTTTTTATATAATTTTTTGGATTTTTTAGAATTTTTATGATTTTTTGGGTTTCTAAGGATTTTGAGGGGGTTTTAGGGATTTTTATGAGCTTTACCATTTTTTGGTTTTTAAGGGTTTTAGTTTTTTCGGGTTTTATGGTTTTCATAGGGGTTTTAGGGTCTTTATGTTTTTAAGGATCTTTAGGGAATTTTTAAGTATTTTATAGTTTTTAGGTTTGCTAGAGATTTTTAGGGTATTTAGGGTTTTGGGTTTTTTTTGGTTTTTTGTGCTATTTTGGGAGATTTTTTTTATTTTTGGGTATTAAATGTTTTTATGGTGTTTATAGGTTTTTTTATAGTTTTTAACATTTTCAGCAAGTCAAATTGTTTGTAAAGTGTTATGTGGTTTATGGTTTTTATGGGTTTTTAGGGTTTTTAGGGTTTTAGGGTTTTTAGTGTTTTTGATGTCTTTTAGTTGTTTTTAGTGTTTTAAGATTTCAAAGGTTTTCTTAGGGATATTAGAGGTTTTAGGGTTTCTTAGTGATTTTAAGGATTTTTTTGGATTTTCAATAGTCTCTTAGGGTCTTTTGGGATTTGGGGGGGGGTTACGGACTTTAGGTTTTTCAGTGTTCTATAGTTTTTATCGTTTTTATGATTTTTTTCAGGGTTTTAAAGGTTTTCTATAGTTTTTAAACATTTTTATGGGTTTAAAAGGTTTTTAGAGTTTTATTGGTATTGTAGGGGTTTTATTACTATTTAGGGATTTTTGGTGTGTGAAGTTATTTATCGTTTTTATGGTTTTAATGGTTTTAGGGTTTTTTGTTTTTTAGGGTTTTAATATATTTTTTAGGATTTTAGGGGTTCTATATGTTTTTACACTTTACATATTTTCTTATAGTTTTTTGGTTTTTTATAGTTTTCTTACATTTTAAGTATTTTTATGGATTTTTTAGTATTTTTATAGTTTTTTATGGTTTTTTGGATTTTGTAGGTTTTAGGGATTTATGGAATTTTAGGTTTTTTCTCATTTCTATATTTTTTAAGGATTTTCTGTGTTTTAGGTGTTTTATGGTTTTCTTAGGGGGGTTCATATGTTTTAGGGTCTTTTACATTTTATGGAATTTTTAGGGATGTTTTAGTAATTTTATGGTTTTTTGGTTTTATCGAGAATTTTAGGGGGTTTAATGGTTTTAATGGTTTTTTGGATATTTATGTTTTTAGGGGGGTTTCTTAGGTTTTCAATGAATTTTTAAGGTTTTTTAATGTTTGTAGTGGTTTAAATGTTTTTTAGAATATTTATTGGTTTTTAGGTATTTTATGGGTCTTATGAGTTTTTATGATATTTAAGGGTTTTATGGATTTTATTGTTTTTAGGGTTTTTAAGGATTTTTTAAATTTTTAGCATTTTTTGGTTTTTAGGGAAAAAAAGGAGCAGGACCAGGCTATTTCTGGTCCCCCAAAATGTATATAAAAAAATTAAAAAAACAAGGCAGGGCTAGGATCTAACAAGCCATACTCGAAAGGATCTACATATCAAAAGGGTCAACCTCCTCATCATCCCCATATGGGTCTCCATCAGCACCATATCCAAAAGATGCATCTAACTCTGCCATCTCCTACTCAGACACAGCCTTCCTGGCACTTTTCATGTCAGAAGAAAGCTTGGTATATATGTCCCAATGCCTCTCACAACTGTAAATCAAACTTATACCAACGCCCTTTTCCCAACGGTTTGTCTAAACCATTGGGATAGAGAGTTTTTCCCAGAAATTCGTGAAAACCTTTCGGATATAGTGATTTAGGGTAGTCTTTCACAATGGTATGTGAAAATCGTCAGGGTATATGGATTTTTACCAATGGTTTATGTAAACTGTTGGGATATAGTGGGGTATAGTGATGTTTTCCAATGTTTTTTAAATCCACTGGGATAAATTTTCCCCAAATACGCTTAATCCCCCACTTCCCTTTCCAAATTTTATCGATTGATTTTTTTCCCTACTAGAGAGGTTCTCTCTTCCCAGATGGTGACCCCTCCTCTTCTAAAGATCCATCCTATTTGTTTCCACTTCTAATTGGTGATTTGGAGTTACATCTTATGCCTACATTTATAGTTATATCTTATGCCATCATTTATATGGGATTTTACATGTTTAATTTATTTCCTTATCCGCTGTGATCTCTCATCATTTAGGGATTTTGGTTGTTCTTGAATGGGAAATTGGCATGTTCCAAATACATCAGCCTACACATAGATAATGAATTTCCCTTCTTGAACCACTAACTTCACTAATTTTTCTATGAGAGTTACACAATATTAGTTTTGTATGGGTACTATATTTCCTCCCACTGGTGGGGGGGTTTGCAGGTGGGGGTGAGGTCAGGGGTGTACAGTTGGGGGTGGGGTGTACAGGTGGGGGTGCAGGTCGGGGGGGGGGGGGGGGGGCTGTGGAGGGGGAGTTTTCTGGGGTTGAGGTGGGGGAAAATACAGGTGGGGTGGGGGTGGGATGTGCTGGTGGGGGTGGGGGAGGGGTTGAAGTGGTGGGGGAGGGGTGTGCAGGTGGGGGGGGGCTGTGCGGTGAGTGAAGGGGGATGTGTTGGTGGGGGTGTGTAGTGGGAGAGAGTCTATTGGGGTTGAGGTGGTGGGGGTGGGTTGTGTATGTGGGGGTGGAGGGAGGGGGTTTGTGTAGGTGGTGGGGGGGGGGGCTGTGCTCGTGGGTGGGGGGAGGGGAGTGTGCAAGTTGGGGGTGGGATGTGCTGGTGGGGGTTCGGGAGGGGGTTGTGCAAGTGGGGGGGGGGGCAGGTGGGGGTGTAGTGGGTGGGTGGAGGTGTGTGTAGGTGGGGTTGTGAAGGTGGGGGTGTGAACTGGGTGGGGGAGGGGTGCAGGTGGGGGCATATAGGTGGGGGGATGTGTAGTGTATAGGTGGGGAGGGTGGGTGTGCAGTGGGAGGTGGATTGTGTAGGTGGGGGTGTTCTGGTCGGGGGGGAGGGGGGTTGTGCAGGGGGAGTCTGTTGGGGGTGAGGTGGGGGGGGCTTTACTGTTGGGGTGGGGATGGGCTATGTAGGTGGCATGGGGGAGGGGGGATTTTGTGGGGGGATGGGGTTATGGAATGGGTGGGGAAGGGGTTGTGGAGGTTGGTGACCGAAGGATGTGTAGTGTGCAGGTGGGGAGGGTGTGCAGTGGGGAGTGGTCACAAATGTTCCAAATTTTCCATCATGATGATCAGATCAAGGTATTGGCATAGTCCATTATGACCCCAATGGTGACCAAAATTGAGGGAATCATCACTTTTGTACCCATTTCAACCCACAAAATCATTAAGTTTTTTATAGTGCATATATAGAGAGGTTTGATTTTTATCTCTTTATCTTCACCCCTTTATAATTTAGATAAATTTACCTAACCCCACTCATATTTTGAACATATGGTTTGAACAAGGAACTATGAATCACAAAGGATTTGATAAATTCATACCCATAAACACGAGCCACCATCTAGCCTTATTTTACCTATAAAGTTCTAATGATTCATAATAAATATTTCCATATATAAAATTTCAAAGCTACCGATATAATTCACCAACACATACACAACTGAACAACTGGATTTCTGACTTACTCTATAGACATCCATCATAAAGGCCTTTTCCCAGAGTCTGAGATATGGTACCCTTACAGGTTAGATATATCTATTTAGGTACATCTCTTATAAGGATACCAAATTAGTAGAACTTTCTATATTAATGATAACCACCCAACCCCAGTCATCAAATTTTCGATCTTCTATAGTTCTCTAATAAGCACTGGGAACTAATCACTTCTAGAGATTTGTATAAGTCAGAGGCCTCTTTGGTTTTGGTTCATGTCTAGTCATATTGATGAGTAAGGCATCACATGATCTAAAAGTGACATCAACCATATGATTAATTCCTTCTCTCACAACAAATTTTTCTAGAAAGAATAGATCCTTTGAAGGTTGTGGGAGCCTTTTAGAATCCTTTTATATAGGGACCATGGGAGGAAAATCCCTATATAGATCCACCTAGACCAGGGACCTAATACCATATGCACATCCCAAATTCATAAGACCACCTCTCCATGTATTAAATGAATAGTGATTCTATCTCAAATTCACCTCATAATGGAATCCTAAATTTAATTCATGTTATGATGAAAAAATATCGAGGAATCCATACAACTTCATATATGAAAGCACCCTTAATCCTTATTCCATGATGTTGAACATCCACAAAAACGCGTTACCATAGATTATATCAATCCTAAACATTACCTATAGATATTAACTAACCTGAATTGCTTCCACTTGAATTCAATTCCCCAATATTTTTCCCAGTTCCAAAATTGATACCATCATGTTATCAAGTAACAAATACTACAAAATTGTATTTTCACTAAAAATACCTTCTCTAATCCTTAACACCCATAATTTTTTTCATAACCTGAATGAGAACTACATTAAATCTCATAGATCATAGTCACACATGAAATGTGTTAGTTAAGCCTTCGTTGACTCCTAGAAAACTTGCATGGCCATCTCAGTATAGTGCTATATTAATTATATAAATCGTGATGACTCAAAATTAATGTAAATTAAGGGTTAATAAACCACCTAAACTAGAGTGACACATAATTTTCATAACCATGATACATTATCATTGTTGACATTTTACAAACACTCGATTAACTACACCGTATTTTAATATCCTCTCCTTTTGAAACATGATAAAACTCTACTAATTTATATATAACATAGGATATACCTCGACATGGGTTTTTAAGGTTTTTACTATTAAAATTGATTTAATATTGATGAAAAATATGCTATATCCAACTTGTCCTTTATATGAATTTTCATTGTTAATCGGTTGCAATCTTATTTAAATTGAATTTTCTAGTTTGGAATTGAACTTTATTCAAACATATGAAACAAAAATTTCTAACTCGGTGAACATTTCAATGATTTATTAACCTTTTATAAAATTAGTATAACTCTAAGACCTCCATTTAACATTTTACCGCATAATTCACATGATGGATTATATTCTTCTGCAAAAAAATGTATAGAAACCTACATCATCTACCTCGGATAAGGAAATTAAAATTTTCCTTAATTTCAACAATATATTTACCCCTTATGAATCTGGTTGAAATATTATCCATGTTCATATGTTTACATCATGATTCACAAGTATCATAAAAGTTTAATCATTCATAAAATATACCTTGCTTAATTTTCTAGATTCATAATTTAGGATACTCTCTCTCTTGGTTGTTGAGTGAAATAAAGCCGCATAATCAATGTTCCATGAGTTTAATAGACTAATGAAACTTGGTAAATAACCATCCCACTAAAAATTAAATTTCATTATTACATATTGTATGATTTATTGAATTCATTATATATTTATTCAAGCTCACCTAAAACAATAGATAGTTAAATTATCCATGAATCCCCCTATTCCCTCTCATTTATTTTGTTTTTTATGTTACATATTAATTATCCCTTTCTATTTACTTTCATATTTGTTTTCAAATGAAATAAATGCAACCAATTGAAGAGAGGTGACATAAATAGATGATGTAAAATAATTGTCGCATGACTGAGATGGGCGTTACACCACTTATTCCTGCAGTGAGTATTTTATTTCAAATATATATTTAAATAATATATAATGTAATGTGATTAATTTTTTTAAACATTTTTGCAGGATCCACCTATTAGGTGACAATTATTTGATTAGAAGCCTAGTGGTGGTCCTAGTACTCATGGTGTTCTTACGAGGGGGGGGGGGATACGAGAGCTAGATGATCTGGTCGACATAACCGATTAGACCCTGCCCCTCCCACTAATATACCATCCATCCCACATTCTGATCCCAGTGTATCATGAGGGAAACATGGGATATTCAGGCCTCCTAGGTTTTCACCCCCTTTACATCTGAGCCTCCTCACCTGTTTTTACCATATCCGATGATGATTCCTACTCCCCATCCGGAATTTAGTGAGCCACCCCTGTTATCTTCTTTTAATTCTGCTTCCTTACCTCCAAGCTTTTATATTCCATCTTCTTCAACTCCTTCTCTGCCAGATTCTATCCCTGTGGAGCATACATTGGGACCCAATCCACATGTATAGGGTGTTCCTTCAGTTTATGCAGATCCGGCAGCACCGATTGATCAGATTACTGTAGGTATACTTATACAACCCTAATAAGTTTTTACACCATTATGTATTTTCATTGTAACATGTATTGATAAAATATTTGATTTAATTCATAACAGATACATCTACTTATAGGAGTTGAGGGTGAGGTATACATGCATGCGTGCTTTGTGGAACCAATGCACGCAGTTGATGGTGGAATAAAATGAATACTGTTAAATGATTTAAAAAATAGGGCATCAATGTCGGAGTTTTTTTGGCTATGCTTTCCAAATACACTAACATCATTCCTGTCAACCCGCTTGCAGGGAGATAGTTTCCAAATTAATTCAAGGATAAAGCATAGACAGATATATGGGTAAACAATCAGTTGTATTTAATGAAATAAATAATGTTTTGTATTTATATGAATTAATATTTTGTTTTTATCTTTGGTTTAATTTCCCCATTGGTGAGGGTGCATGGCCAACACGTCTAAAGGATTTTGGTGAACTTTGAAGAGCCTATAAGCATGAGTTTTATATTGGCTAGAGTACTAGATTTGGCATAGAGTTAGTGGTGGTCCCAATCGTGGATGAGTTTCCATTAGAGTAGTATTGACAGATGATTACTCATTGGAAGACTATTCAATTTAAGGTAATAATCACATTTGATGTATTTAAATGAAAATTTTCATGTTCTTCATTAATAATAATTATTGAATTTTATTTAGGAATCATCTGAAATAAATAAATAAAAAACACTGATGCTAAAAAATACCTCCACACATTGGGAAGTACTACGATGTAAGATCATGAGAGGAAGCGAGTATAGAAGTTTATAGTTTTTCTTTACGACATGCACTTTCTATTACTTCCTCCATAATTTATTCAATTCATAAAGTGGTTTTATATTTTTAATTATGAAATTAATTATTGTTATCCTATTTTTAATTACGTTTTCTTGCATTCAAAGAAATTTTAGGGGCATAAATTGAATATATAAGGATGTGTGCCTCGAGAAAAACTATTTTGCTTAAGTAGAAGGAAGAAAGATAGAATTGTGGTTAATGAACCGACATAGCAGCAGATTGTAAGTTTTAATTTTTTGATTTAAAATTTTTATCTCTATTATTAACTTAATAATATATTTATATTTGTAACAGGATGTTTCAAAGGCCCTTGATGCCCAGGAACCAGAAAATTTGGGCCAAATGATCACTTACATAATGTCCAAGTAATGTTCTCAATACCTTTCTTGAAACTGCACATCATAATGTCCAAGTTTCAAGACATTAAACTGTAAAACAAACATATGTGTCCATGCTGAATGATTTTAAAATTATTAGAATCTTTTTCCTTGCCGCATGATGTTATACTTCATGAAATCATTTTTCCTCGATACGTGACATTAAACTATATGGTTAACCTCATCTTCATTTGACATTAAGAAATTCTGTAAGATATTGTAAGTTGGTATTCCTTATGATTCTTTAAAAAATAGTAGTAGCTTCCACTCACAAAAATATGTCACATCACTGCTACTCCTTAGTGTCACATGAGTCCCATTTCTCTATATGTTTGAATCAGATCTTCATAGAGACCTCACTTCAAGAACTACTTGTGGCTTGGTTCTCATTCCAATGGGATACATAGAGATGCCTAGATCATTAATCTTGTGCAAAGTACAACCATAAAAAAATTTATTTCCTTTTTTCTTATTGTATATGAACCAAATATATACAGTGTAATCTTCTAGGATATATGGTTCGATCTCCATACCATCTTGTGTCTTACGTTTATCTATTATTCTAAAATGTGATAGAAGACCCCCCATCTCTCGTATCAAACTAAATTGGCGTGGGGAATGATTTTCTCAAGAAATATATTTGGATTGATTCTCATTTCAATGGGATACGTAGAGACGCCTAGATATCCAATCTTGGGCCCATCCACAACCAAAAAACCCTTTTCCCCATGTCAAAATGTGATTGATATGGGGAACAACCTCAAGAAATATATGTGGCTTTATTCTTCCTCCAGTAAGATACATAGTGAAACCGGGGTTTTTCCCCTAGTCCAACTACAATAGTCCTTTTCACATTGAAATAACTTAACATCCTCACCCCACAACAATAAACTGTATGGACGTATAAGAACTATGTGTCACTTGATTCTCATCTATATGAGATATGAAGTGACGTCTAGATTTCCAATCATAGACCAAGCTACAACATGATATTAAAAATACTATTTTATCCTATATAAGAGTCAAATATACTTGAGGAGATTCAATTTATCTTCATATCAAATCCCTTAATGTATTTTCTACATGAATTTAAACTACAAAGCTCTCAAAGAACTATGCATGGCTTGATTCCCATCCCATTGATATATGTAGTGAAGACTAGGCATTAACCCTTAGTCCCAACCATGAGATAAAAGAAAATTCTCCATCTCCCACATACAATTTAAAATCAATGTAGGAGCTCTTATATTGGGTCCTCTCTTTTGGGAGACCATAAAGGAAATAATAAATGTCCCCATTTTACATATGAGTCAGATCTATGTAAGGAACTCCAAATTTATGGCCAATATCATTAAAAAATTTTACCATGTGCATTGGAAATTACCCCTTTCACATTTCATACTCCTAATCTTGAGTTCTTCAAAATATTCATAATCTAACTTCGATTTTAGGTGATAGAATATATAATATATGAGAGCTCTTTTGACTAACTATATAGTATGTTCCTTCATAATATTACTTCATTATAAGGAGTAGCATCTTTTGTCCCATTAAACATTAATGACGGTATGTAGGAACCCGTATTTTAAAGTGTTCATCCTTTGTATACTTGTCCCATATCCTTTCTCCCAACCTAAAGGGTTCCTAGTCTATGGATTACACATTTTCCTTCCCAATATGTTAAAATATTCTTGAAATAACCTTGGATAATATGTCCACATATCATCAATTTTTTCTATAATATTCTGGTCATAGTTGTATTATTTAAGACTACATGCACCATACATCCTACGTTTGGCTTAGACCTTCATAGAAATCCTATTCCTCTAATTCATTGGAATTCATGATTGGAGAAAACTGTTCTGTATTCAGGTATTTTAATCCATAATATAAACTCTTTTCTTGGGAAAATATGAATTTTCAAAAACATTAATCAAATTTTAGCAATAAAATGTCAAATTCTCTAGATCTCATTTTCCTGAAATTTTAGTATGTTCCCCCTGTGCCATTTCATAAATTTCACCTACATAACAAGCATATCAATCAATGGATACCACTCTTTGGCTATGTAGCATATCCCCTAGTTTTATATGCATAATACCACCTAATAATGGGTTTTCTAAACAAGTTTAACTTCTTTTTTTGGATGAGACCTCTTTAAATTCTATTATCCCTTTTTCTTATGTCATTATTCTGATCTGAAAATTTACAAATCAAAATTCACATTTGTTTCTTCCCATACCTGAATATGGTAGAATGTTTCTAGGAAAATTATCAAGAAATTTGACACATAAACCCTTGGTCAAAGATAAAGACCTTAAATTAAATCCCTCCAATGTCCGTATGACATGACTTGAAACTGAACAACATAATGTCCTTGTTGTATGACTCTATAGTACAAAACAATTGTCAGAAAGCCGCTTTCTAATCAATTTTAACCATTCTTCACACACCAAATTTGGGTAGGAGTGGTTTTCCCATTCTTGACCTATGTTGGCGCAGATCGCCATTTATTCTTAGATCTCTTTACTTGAAAAAACCACCCAGTGTGGTCATGAGTAACCCAAATCTAAATTTCCCTTTTCTATCAACAATAAAATGAAAAAAAATTAGACCTCTTTTGTCTGAATTTGCAGTATGTGCCCTTAGGTGGCCTTGTATAAAATTCGCCTACATAACAGGTCTTTCAGTCAAAGGATACCACTGTTTGGGTATGTAAAACATGCCCATGTTGGATCTGCATAATACAGCCCCAATAATGGGTTTTTTAGGAAATGGTAACTTCGTTCTTGGAAAAGACGTCCTAAATGTTTATACATAAATTTTTATATTTGTGACCATAAATATCATTACTCAAGATTCCCCTTGGAAGTATCTAAATAATATTAAAGTAATTCCTAGCCACTAATCTTTATTTGGGATATGATTTCAAAATTAATAGTCGAATCTATTCAATCTTAAACACTAGCCATATTAGTCCAATATGATTTCCTCTAAGCTACCCTTAAAAAAGATGTGGTACTCACAAGATTAAAAACCCACAATGGGATCTCGGGATAAAATTTGTAGTCTCAACTTACTAGACCATCATTTTGTACGGTTTAGGCAATATTGAGAAATAAAAGGTGAAAAGATACAGAGTTTTTGGGGTTATTTTCATAACCCTTGTAATTATCAAATTATGCTCACTAGGCCCATTAGATTAGGTAAAAAAGAGTTCATTTCAGCCCTACAATTGTAGTTATGGTTATCCAGTATGAAAACATCATATTATGGAAGTCAACTTTAACATTACAATTAAAAGGAATCAAGGATAAAGACATGGATGATTATAGAAAAAATTCTTTTCATTTGTGAGTAAAAAATCACCAGAGGAATATCCACAAACTGGAGTCTCTCTATCACAAATCACAAGATGTTTACTTTATAACAACTAATTTATTGAAGGGCCTCTTGAGCTCCATTGGATGCCTATTGATGTTCATTTAGCCAACTGGTCTCATTCCCTTCATCTTGACGAAGGGGTTCCTTGGCATCCACAATGATTTTTCACCATATTTCTTGACTTCATCGATTAAATCATGAATTTGGTTATGCTCCCCTGTAACAACATCCAACTCTTGTTGAGGACACAACTATTGAACAGTATTCTCTTTAACTTTATGATTGAGTCCTATCAACGTTGCAGTATGATTGGTCTCATCTTGAGATAATACTTCTTGGAATTCATCAAAGTTGCGAATAGTATAGATTTTATTAGATCTTGTTGATGTTTTCATTCTTGATCCCATTTTCGGATGATTTCATTCACTATAGTATGGATTTAACAATATTTAAAACTATCAAATCCCAACATATTGAATAGATATAATGTTGTGGTATTCATGAGGACATTTCATCAAGGGTATTTTCAGATATTATTTTCCATATGTTTTGTCATCTCATTGTGACATTCAAGGAGAAGATCCTTCTGTAGCTACAGATCTGATTCAAATCATTGTTGTAAGGGGGAACACATTCTGGGATTAATGAACTTAAAGAAGTGACCTATTCTACTACTTCCTTGAAAGTAGTTTCATAGCTTACTAGTGTAGTTTGAGATGATGTTGAAGCTTCACCTCCAGACCTACCCATTGAATTTTAAAATTTTATTTGGTGTATTAAATTTATGTTTAGTTTCAAAAGAATTAAAAGAGTGAGCACAATCACAATATTGGTAACCCTTACCTAACAATAGGTTGAAATCTGGAGAAGACTCCTCCCCAATATTCCCATATTCAGAAGTTTTGTTTAACTTCTTTTTGTGGGGAATTATTTTTTTAACATGCTCTGAATTCTCCAAGTGAATCTCATGAAGATTTTCCTTTTCAAAGTTCACATGAGCCAACGTCTCTACAAAAATTGGATTTACAGAGATATCGATGGTTCTTTTAGGAATAACCACTAAACATGTTTCTTTAGATCAAACTACATATTTAAATATAACATGGTTATAAAATTATTCATAAGAAGATTGATTGGAAGAACAATAAAAACATAAATTCATTGGTTCAAAACAATGAACTTCAAAATCTTCTAAAGTATTTTGCATATTAATGTGTTTTAATACCAATTCTAAAGAAATTATAAGATTCATCATAGCATAAAATTATATCCCAAATCCCATGTTAGTATGAACCATGTGATCAGTTGGAGTAGTAGTTTTTTGACCCTCCTCTAACAACTTTTGACCCCGAACAACTTCCTCACTAACAGTTGTGGTTTTAGTATCAATTTTCGTAGGATTTTCTGGTGTATGTGATGAACCTAAAGTATCATAGAGTGAGAGTTAGTTTCTGTTACACATAGTTTCGCATGAATCACTTCTGATTTTATAGATTTCTCCTCTCTACTAGTATTAGAAACATGTGCAGTTCCAGGAACATATGTTGACTCCTCTAGCCTAAACACCCCTTCTGTCAAAGGAGCCTCTTGGTTGGAGGGAAATTGTACTTTTCAGGAAGAACCATCCACGGTTCCTCAAGGCTCATCAATAATTTCTTCAAGAGAAGAAATAGAATATGTTATTAAAGATCTAATAATTTAAAACAATTTCTATGAATAAAGCTAAAATTAATTTTGTTGGTAATGATTACCACTTATATGAAAATGTTAAACAACAGTTTTCTTTCTTTGATGTTTTTGTTTCTTCAATTTCTTAGGAGTGCGTGCATCATCATATCAAAAAACATTTATTGGAGACTGCAAGCCCCCATCCATATAATCCTCCATGGCCTTTTTCCTAGAGATATCTCTCCTGACTAATTAGGTGATCCAACAGCTCCAAGTGTAGTGCCACCAGAGCTATACTATGGTGATGGAACTTCAGTCAATTTTTCCTTAGTCTACTACAAGTTAAAATAGTATTTCCCTTGATAAATAATTATTTCAATAAATTAAAATATAAAATATGAAAATATTGTGAGAAAAAGAAATCTTAGAACTTCCAGATCAACAAAATCATGACATTCTTCATCAAATGAATGGTCAGTCCCTTTAGCAGCACCACAATCTATCATATATTTCACTCATTTTGTGGTGGAAATTGATTCATCAGTTGCGTATATGAGAATATACAATTCCCAAATATATGTTATTACTTCATCAGGGTTATTCTTAAAAAAATACCAGAAGAGCCTCTTAGATCCCCTATTCCCGGAACACGCAACCCTTCACATAACTTTATCCATGTGGTTTAAGCATCACAATGCACACTTTTCCTTTTTTGAACTACCTCTAGTTTTACATATTCAGAGTATATTCTAGCTGGTTATGAAGATGATCTTTTATTTTTAGATTTTAGTTTCTTCCCAACTCCTCCAATTACAGATGGTTGATGAGAAAATGAGACCCACTGCTCTTATGAACGATGGAGACTAGACCACCTTCGTATAGATTTACTTGGTACTGATGGTGTAGATCTCTTGAATCTGATAGGTGTATTGTATCTTTCATGAGGTGACTTAGTTGAGATTGGATCCTCATCACCCCCACCCTTTGACTCTAATGAATCAAACTCTCATGATGATGAATTACCTTCCAAATTAGAGGGTTCCTTTCTACTACATCTCTTTACCCCGACACAAGGGACAACATAGTTTAGAAACCCTTCAGGGTATGATGCAACCCAACTCTCAGCATACTAGATAGTCAATCTACTTATTGCATCAGTGGCAGGTAAGTTTAATATTTCCCTGATTTTCCCTACAATCATCAGCAACCATTGTTTTCGGTCCACCATTGGATGTTTCTCTCATCAAACATACATTTGAGGAGATATGGAATTTTTTTGCAATGATTTTAATTTAAGTGAGAATATGTGAAGAGAATAGGTCCCACAAATGATTTCCCTATCATTATTGGTTTCTAATATGCCATAACTGGAATCTAACATATACACCTTCAGCTCTAAGCTAGTCATCCTGTCATCAAAAAAATACCCCGTAGGCGGATTTCAGTTAGGGAAAATATGAAATTACTTATACATAATTAACCTGGACTTATTTTCATAAGAATTAAATGACAGAGGTGAAATACCAAAAAAATCATTAGCAGATGGTCAGAAAAAACTTTGAAGGACCTAAACCCCACTATGTACAACACAAGTTCTGAAATGAGTTGTGATCCACCCCCATAAAACCTGAAATGGTTCTTCTATTTTGAAAGTACACTTCCCTCTATAGATATGAAATAAAATCTTATGGATAGTTTATACAATAGGGGTATCCAACCCTTTCATCCTCTTATATGCCAGCTTGGCCGCTATAACAAAAGTTCCCGGACTTACGCCGACCTTGGAATCTTAGACGAGCAATTGATATACACTTATTCACATGTCCAAGAAACCCACAAGATGTGTCTTCACATAAATTTTGGATTTGACTTCATACCCCCACTTTTTAAACTCTCCCTTCTCTAATGTAGGCCATAAAGTGTCAGGTGTACCTCCCTTTTCTTTATTTGTAAAGTTTGTTGGATGAGTTCAAGTGGGACCTTTCTCCTTCTTCTTCATTAATAATATTTTCATCTACTCCTCTACTTTAATATCCAATCCTATTTGGGACTTTTTTGTGTTTTTATTCTAGAGTTTATAAAATATATTCATTACCCATGAGCTAAGTCTGGTGTCTTTTCTGAGTCACTCCATGTCACCTTTTGAGGAATAAATTCATCATACATGTCTCCAAGGATTGGAGCTCCAGAGATCTTATATACATACCAAAAAATGATGCCTACTTCTCTATGTGTCAAACAGAATAAATTAGTCTCTGGACTCCATCATCTAAGAAACTCCAGAATGAAATCGTCATCCCAATATACATAGGTTTGCCTAACCCATACAACCTCCTAAATAATGATGCCTTTTAATTCATCAGTAAACTATGAACATGTCTTGAACACCCAATACACCCATATCTATGAGGGTTTAACACCCCCTCCTGGGTGAAAATCCAATCTTTTCATCCATCCCTTTGATTGATCTATCCGAGAATCTCAAAAAATGGATGAATAGCAGTGCAGTTGTAACTTTGGTGAATGTACTTTCAAATCAAGAGCACATGGGATGTGATGTATGAAATGGGCCTTAGCTGTTGTCCTAGCATTGATATATGTGCCCACAATAGAAAATTGCCAGATGGGAAATTGGTTTTTTCATGAAAACAAGAATGTGGAAGATAATTATTTGGATCTTGTATTTTGGCATCCTACCGATGGCCATAACCATACAGAAGAAAATAAATACTCCTTGGAAAATTGAGGTGATATTTCCTCATATGTTTTTCCAAATATGGGATAGTAGTTTCCATTATGTTAATTTAATCATGCCTGAAAATATTAATCATATCCTCGATTCTCTTGCTATCCAATTCATCAGTAGTTCCAATTCTCTTGGGAGCCATTGCACATAAAAAAGACATCTAAATTCATCTAAATTCATCTAAATGTGAGTTCATTTTGGGTTATTTTTACAAAATAATTAATAAAATTCGAAAAATTCCTAACGTAATTAATGTATGGATTCGGCACGCAAGTATAAATCTGGTGCGCAATTATGGAGACCGATTTTTTGTATGATAATAAAAAACATACAGAAGAAGCACGAGTGAGATTTTAAGAAGCAGTGTCTAAAGAAAAACTCATGCATGCTGAGAGAAGTATCTTTGGATTTTTTTTGTAATTTTCACTGAAGATAAGCCACTATTTATAATCAATAAAGACAAACCAGTGCACCATGACCTTGTGTGCCCGTACCTCATGCACTATTAGTTGTCACACAACATCAAACTCTTTGATATTTTTCATAAATTTACCTCATTATAAGACCATCTATTCATTTTAGATCAAATTATTAGGTGGGGTATTTTGTTGACATTTCCATCCATCACATATACGAAAAACAGACAAAGGGAAATTCCATAGAAAAAAGTGGAGAAATATGTGGAGAATTTCAAGATTTGAAAAGGGTCATGTTTGAAATCTCCCTAGTTG